>JAQIYF010000142.1:0-13231 GCA_034700865.1 Oribatida sp. Gr-Ori-00025
ATCTATATTTTCTAAAATAAATATATTCTTCAAATTTCTCTATAATCTAAAATCCTATAGAAATATTTAATTCAAAACTAAATATTATATTACAAGAAAATATTTTTAAAACCCAAAGAAAAGTAAATATAAATATTTGATATAAAATATACAAAAACACAAAAAAAAGATAAAAGATTTACTCATTTTTAGACAATTTGTGTTTCACAGTAGAGAGAGAGAGAGAGAGAGAGAGAGAGAGAGAGAGACCCATAGAATATATTTTTTCTTATTTTAAATATGATTTTTATACGAAAAAAATAAAGAAGAAATAGAAACCAAATTTTTTTGTTGTTGTAAAAAAGTTCAGAAAATGTTTGTCAGAACCTATATATTAATACTATAAATGTGTAAATAATGAAAAGCTATTAAAATTGTTACGGAATAGTATCCTCCGGGCCTATAGTCAATGAATGGAAATGGAGTTTTTTTTCGAATAAATAACTGAATCAAATATCACAGAACAGTGTAAACCCATTGTCTGAATCATTCAATAAAGTTATTTAAGTTTTGAAACCAAACCAATGGATATATTGATTGAAACGTTATATAACTATTCAAAACTATGTGTTCGCCCCCTATAAGGGAAAGGTAGCTCTTATTAGTGCAGTTATGTTGACGTTAATAAAACTCTGAATATTTAAATAATTTTTTAAGATTTGTCTTAAGAATAATAAAATTATTTTAAGAATATTTTTTGAAAACTCTAAAACTAGAGAAAGAGAGTGAGGAATAAATTAATAGTAATGTAATTATAGTTTTGTTACCCAACCATCCCTTTGAGAGGAGATTCATAAAGGCTTGAAAATGAAATGAAACTGTGCTTTCAATTTGACAGAAAATCCATTATATTTTTGGCTAACATTACATTTAATTAAACAATATCTGAAACTTCTCGTTGACTCCAATGAATCCCTGTTTTATAAGTTATGATCTGAACAGGTGTTGGAAAAAAGTATATAAAAAAATATTGTAATATATGCCTAATATTAACTGTATGTCAAATATTTTCAAAATAAAACTAAATAACAAAAGTCTTAAATAGGGATTAAGCGTATAAGGAATGCCTGTATATTTAAATTGACATTGATCAATTTGAATATGGATTTATATTTAAATGTATTCCATCAATATATCAGATATAGGGTATATCCGATTACAGTTATACGGAAACTGTAAGCCATTGTGTATTTATATTTTAAAGGATTATAGAACATCTAAATAGTGAGCATTGTTCATAGGTATTATCATATTAGCAAGGTGACATTATATATAACAAAATATAAATTGTTTGCTTTATAATCAAATATTTTTTTGCCAATTAATTGTTACCAGAATTGCCAGAAATTGACCAAATATTTCGTTATTATTTGAATATAATATTATTTATAATGAATTAATAATTAAATATTTTGTTATTTTATAAAAATATTGGCCATTATATGAGGAAATAATCAAATTTCAAATTGTTTTTTATTTCAATCAATTTGTGCCAATTTTGAGAAAATGCTTAATAAATATGTTTTTTGATTATCAATTTGAAGATCAAAATTCCTGGCAATTCACAGAATTTACAACAAAATGCACTCAACATTGAAATACAAATAAACTTTATTTATTTATTTTTTAATCCAAATTTTGTGTCAAAATAACAATTAAACACAAATAATAGCAAACATTTCTATTGATAGCTAATCCGTCTCTAAATTGACCCTTATTTTAAATATTGATATTTGTCCACCGATTCGCTTAATTTTATTATTAAATAGTATTCCAACACAACTGTCAATGAAGTGTTCCGGGTATTGAATTCTGAAATATCAATCGATTAGATTTTGAATAGTTTTCCGATCTTTGTTTCCCATTGGACTCAATTCAATGAAAGTTTTTGCAAAACTAAAGCAAAGTTTGCATTCAATCAAATTCTAAACAATTTTCAGAATTATTCTCTCATTAAAAAAAAATTTCAATTCACTCCTAACATAGTCTCTAATATCCAGTTCATTATGAAATGAACTTATGGTTAGAATTTTGTTTGTTTTTGAAATTCTTTGTAAAAACACTTAATTTATTGATTATTTTTTAAGGAAAACAATAAAATCTAGAAAAAAAATAAGAATTTAAAGTGAAAACAAGTTTTGAATCTTTATTTAAAATCAAACGAAAACAAAATAAAATCATAAGTTTTCCCTTTATTTCATGTTATTTAAGAATTGAATAGAAAATAAGTTTACTTAAAATGCAAACAATTATCTCATTTAATAACTTTTTTCCCAATTCGGGTATTAATGTACTGCAGAGGAAATGATAGCCCCTCTCAGTGGGGGCCCACATATGATATAGTTATATGACTTATGGCCTCTAAACTCATAGAATTATACTCTTTATAGAGTATTTTTTTTCACTCATTCTAATGATTCGCATCTGTTATTAGAGAATAATGAGAATTACTGTTGAAAAACAAAAAACAGATGAGAATAGCACTAAAAATTCGGTAATATTTAGTAAAACAAAGAATTTGTTACACAAATAGATAGCAATAAAAAAAGAGAGAAAACATTTCAATTAAATTGAAGACAAAGTCATTTATTTAATATTTATGTCTCTGTTTAGAAATACATATTTGAATGCATTTTGAAATAAACACTAAAATTAATTTTTTAAAAATAATAATTCACTAAAATTAACAATAAATTGCTGTTTATTACTGAAAATCAATTGCTTTATTGGTTCCACTGTTTTGATAATAGCTCTGAAAATTGGTTTTTCAAAGATTCAAAAAAAAAATTAAACAAAAGTTTTCTTTTCAAAAAAATATTTTTCTTAAAAAAATGATAAATTGTTTTCCTTTAAAAATAAACCAATCGATGAAAGTATTAAAAAGTCAATAAATGTTATAAATATTATGGCATTTAATAAACATTGGGTTCTGTTATCAATCCATTTGTTGTTTTAACGATACAAATATGAAAACACTTTAAAAATTCTTTAATTCCATCAATAGATTCAATAGATATAGAAATACAAGAAAACAATTGATTTTTTTCTTTTTTTTTGATAAGAAATTCGATTAAAAAGAGTTGTGTTTTTCCAAAGCATAACAAGTTCTGAATCAGTATTTAATTTGAATTTAATTTAAGCATTCGTTTAATTAATAATAATATTTAATACCAAACAATAGAAGCGTTTAATCAGTTATTTAGCGGTCAATGGGTTTGTAAACGGAATTAATTGTCTATACTTTTCGGGCATAAATGGCTTCAGAGGTTCGGGAATTCGAATGCCTTCAGGTGTTTGGTATACTTCCAAAATCGCACAAATAGTTCGGGTGACCGCACAGAGAGTGCCGTTAAGCATATGGACGTACTCTACCTGTCCGGTCATTTTCTTTGTCTGTCCGAACCGTACCTGAAGCCGACGGGACTGATAGTCAGTACAATTGGAAACTGAGACCAATTCGCGGAAAGCCTTCGATCCGGGGAACCAGGCCTCGAGATCATTCTTCATGGCCGCCGCGTTGTTCAGAGCGCCCGACACTATGTTTACGATTTGATACGGAATGCCTAATGACTGGTAAAACCTTTCAGCGTTTGAAATCATTTCATTAAAGGATTCCCAGGATTTGGTCGGAGAACTGATGACAAACTGTTCTATCTTTTCGAACTGATGGACCCGAAAGATGCCGCGCGTGTCCCGGCCGTGAGCGCCCACTTCTTGCCGAAAACAAGTCGATAGTCCGGCATATTTGATAGGAAGAGCTGATGGATTGAGCCATTCATTGCGATGGAGTGCAGCGATTGGTTGTTCTGAAGTGGCGATGAGATACTTGTCCTCCGAGTCATCGCTATCTTTGTTTGAAATCACTTTATAGAGTTCGTCATCAAATTGGCTCAACTGAGCCACTGATGCCATCAAAGCCTTTCTCATCCAAAATGGAGTATATATTGGCTCGAAGTCCGCGTCGGCCAGGAATCGAAGCGAGTATTGGATGAGTGCCTGTTGTAACCAAATGGACGGTCCGGTCAAGAAGTATCCGCGCGAACCAGCGATGTCTGAACCGTGTTCTGTGTCGACGCCTCCGATCTTTTGAATTAAGTCCACGTGAGATAACATTTTATAGTCGCCTTCGGGCGCCTCCTTATCGGAGAACTGACCCCACGTTCTGACGATCGCATTCTCGTCTTCATCGGCACTGATCGGGACGTCCGGATGTATTAAATTCCCGATTTCTCGCAAAACAATATTCCTTTTGTTTTCCAATTCATTCAGACTTTCATCCAATTTAATGATTTGATTCTCCACTTCTTGTCTCATATGCTTCAGGTCTTCGAGACTGTCTTCGGCTTTGATTTCATTGACTTTAGTCAACAAATCATTTAAATCGAAGGCCTTTTTGGGTGAGGTTTGTGTCGACACCTGTTCTTCAGTGGACTCTTGTTTCGCATTTCTCATAGACTTCATACGAATTCCATATTCTTTAGAGATTTGATTCTTTGCTTTATTCAATTGATCCAAATTATGGCGAGTTCTGCGCCAATTGTTGTCTAAATCGATCACTTGATCCACATTCTCAACGGAAGCGAATCTATTCCTGGCGTTTGAACGAACTCTTTCCGGATCTCCGCCTTTGTCTTCGCGAAACAAATCCAAATCCAAAACCATTTTCACAATTAGTCTTCAAATCAATTAATTTTTATATTTAATTGTATTTAAGATATGATTAAAGCCTTTGTTTTTCTTAACTCTAAACCAGAGCTGAAAATCAATTTCAAGAATAGAATCATTAGTTTTGGGTTTCACTCAGAAGTCTATCATTATATCCAATATTGAGACTCAAGAAGAATGTCTTCATTACCTGAATTTGTGGTGAATTTATGCGATTAATGAGATAATAGCCAACACTTAAAGTCCATATGTTTTACACGAATTCAATCATAAAATTGATAATAAAATCATTGAATGCAATGAAAGCCGGCATTGAATGCAATCACAAACCAAATATACGTAAAAGTATTATAAATATTAGTAAAAGTCATTCACAAATACCGTTACTTATTATCAGTCAAACCATTCCCTCAACTATTCAAAGAATTTATTCATTCATTATATTAATTACAATAAAAGTTTTGAATTAAACTTCAATTAAATTATTTTCAATTATTTCCAAAGTAATCACAAGTTATTCTGCATTCTGTATAGTCATTGATAATAGTATTGCAATTATACATCAAATCAGTCACAGAATCTGGAATTCACATCAATCCTGAAATATAGAATAATTATGATATCAAATAAATATTTGCTGTTTTCGAATAATATATACAAAATAGGAAATAGGACATTTATAGACATGCCATGTATCTATCGGATAGACAAATTGGTCACTGTTTTCATTAACATTGTATTCAATGAAATCAAATAATTATTTTTATTAGTATTTATAAGGTTTATGTTGTGATTGTTATAAACACTTTATACTAAATAAAGTGTTGAGTATTGATAATAATTTAAGTATTTCTGTAATTAGTGAAACACAGTTTATGCCATTTCATCAGTTATTAGAAACTTTTCTCAAACCCAGTTAAATAAGTGGTTTTGGGACGCGTTTTTGGTTATTTAAGTGGTTTTAAAGATGTTTAGGCTCTGAGTGATCATTGATTAAAATATTTCTAAATTTATTCTCAGCGACTAAACGCTTTTGAATTTACAAAATTTTGAAAGTCTGTCAGATTTTGCCATTAATTGTAATAAATATTTGTTAATTACAATTAATTAGTTTAATTATAGCCACAAAAGTATTAATAAATGTTTATTATAATAATAAAGTGTTTAACCCTTTACTTCTAAATTAGAGTTACGTTATGTGCGAATGGAATGAATGAGTTGTTGTCCACAACGTGTAGATTGAGTTCAATGAATGAATGCAATGAATGACGTATTGAATGCAATCTTTCATTAGTTTTATTGCATTTAAAATACGATTTGAATGTCATTTAAAATCTAATTAATTATTATTTCAATCAATTGATTAAATATTGACTACAATTGCATCAGAAATGCATTCAAAACAAACCGATTAATGATATCTCAAATAAACAAATAATTATAAAAATATCCCTATTTTTGGCACAAAAACTCGCGAAAAGTTTAAATAAGTTTTTAATAACCGATAGAATAGAGAATAGAAATAGGTTTGTGGCCGGAGTCGGAACACCCTTTCCATTGCCGACCACTTTATAGATGACATTCATTTCAACCGAAATAACTGAAAATAGCGCAGAGACTGAACAAGAATACAGAATATCATAGTTTATAAAGAATAGGAATTATAAGCATTACATCATAAATACAATTAAAGTCTATAATATACAGTATATACGAATTATTGCATTCAGACTATATAATATAGTAAATCCATTATTAGAATAGGTGTGACATTAGTCATCAAAGTTAACAATTATATAGTAGAGAAGCATCAAGGTACCTAACTACAGGTATCAAGGTGCTTACAATATTATATTAGATAGTGGTTGACAATCACTGATTATAATTAACTTTAGGCTAATTTATACACTTTTATAAAGGTTTGTTCATATATGCTGTAAATGATCCTGATGCTAATGTTACTTATATAATGAAAACATTTTAAAATCAATTATTTGACAATTTATTTTTAAAAATAATATTTTAAACACTCAGAACATAAACTAATTTAAGAGTAAAATGTTTTTTGAAAACCAGTTTTTAAATATCACGTTTAAAATATGAATTTTAAATTGAATTAACTTTATATTCAATATTGAAAGTGAAGGACAGGAATAAACTTTCTTTTAAATAAAAAATTTATAGTAACTTATGATAACTTAAGAACTGGATCTGATATTCATATATAGATAACTATCTGTTCGGTTCCCTGGGTTTAGAGGTATTCCATCCGCTTTGAAGTCCAAATATTGTTTAAACATTACATTATTTGGTAAACACTTTAAATGAAAGTAAGTCTCCGATCAAGTAATGGAAACATATTTATATATAATTGCAATCAAATAGAAATCAATTAAATAATGATTGCATTCATGAGAATATGCATTAAATTAAATGAATTAAATTCAGAAAAATTTATAAAACAATGAGTTTTATCATTAGCTTTGATCCCATATATTAAGCGAAAGCTTTTAATGAAATGAAATGTTTCACAACTTTTACACGTCTTTTACTTTTTTCATCAAATCTTTACAAAAAAAAACAAATTTCTGAAATTAAATGAATTTAAGTTAATTTGAAATCAATGTGTGATTCGGGTCATCAGTCGTCGCAATCATATCAACAATAATTTGATCATTAATTTGAGTGAAGAGTAGATCCAAAGATGGTTTTGAATCTCGCATTCAATTCATGCAATAAATGGCTTTTAGTGTCAAATAAATTACAGTAAAACTCAGATATATTTACATTTTAATGTAATTATTAATTCTTTACTTAAAAATTATGTTAATTTCAAATATAATCTCTAAATAACTCTTTTCGTATAATTAGTAGTCAATAAAACTATAATTAATATAAATTAATAATAGTTTGGATTTAATGTTAATTAAATTGTTTTCATTGCATCAGAACTGAGGACTGGTTTGTAAACAATGTTTAAAGACTTAAAGACATTAAAAGAGATGACATTTAATGGCATTTAATTGCAATTAATTATGAATTCAATGATTGAATCATTTGTTTAATTAATTTAAACACAATTTTAAGAGAATTATTGAAAACTTTGACCAAAATATGGGAAACCTATTGAGTGGTCGACAAAATGGACGGATAGAAGAAGTGGAGGCTTTGGGAGCAAACGCTTACTGTTATCCACCAAAAAGTGGTCAATACTTCGGGAGTCACTTCATAATGGGTGGCGAAAGGTTTGAAGTGTCCGCTCCTGAGGCCTATCTATTCGGTGAGAATATGGATCTAAACTTCTTGGGCAGCCATCCGACGCCATTCCCATATTCAGCGCCTTTACCTCACGAACCGACCCGTACTTTAAGAGCACTGATTAATATACGGAAGGAATCGCTTCGATTGATTAGAATTGCTTCCAATTGTGAAGACTTGAAAGACCCGGAACAGAGTTGTGACTCAAATAAAGAGTCGGTTCAATACAACATTGAGTTCTCTTTCGACGCCGACGTCAAGTGTGCCGTAAGTGTCCACTACTTCTGTACGGAAGAGATTACACCAAACGGTGTACTCTATGTATCGAGAGATCCGACCCTTAGTTCGCCGAACTATAACTACAGTCGGGGTGCGAACCAACTGTTCACTCAATCCTCACACGTCTTGAATCCGTCGCTTTTTTCAGACGAAGAACTAATGTATCGATCGATCGATGAAAAGGGAGACTTCGATGGAAGTGCTCTTTTGCCGGTTGTAATACATTGCACAGCACTGGAAGGCGAGGATCCCCGACAGTCACACACTTTGATTGCTGTCATCGAACGGAATCACGAAAACAGTCATTCAATAAAACCTTTGAAACAAAAACTATTTGTCGACGGATTGACTTATTTATTACAAGAGATCTATGGCATCGAAAACAAGAACGCGTTGTCCATCAAAGCCGATGCCTTTGCGGCCAATGAAGACGATTTAGAAGACAACTCATCTGAATGTGTGATCTGTATGTCTGACGCCAGGGATACTCTGATCCTTCCGTGTCGTCATCTCTGTCTATGTAATGGTTGTGCGGATTCACTGCGATATCAGGCGAACAACTGTCCGATATGTAGGGCTCCCTTCCGGGCATTGCTTCAGTTGAAAGCTGTTCGCAAGTCGTTTGTCCCGAACACTGGCATTAGTGCCCCCGCAGTCGCAAATCACCACCAATTGATGTCTTCTAACAGTTCGACAGATTTGATAGACATTCCTCCCGGTTATGAACCGATTTCATTGATTGAAGCACTCAATGGTCCGAATTCTCATCATTCGAATGGTTTGTCGCCATTTCGGACGATTAGCGGCGAAAAAGAGACTCCAATTAGTGTTCGGAAGTATCATAAAAATGAACAAAAATCCAAAAAAATAAATCAAATCAATGCCTCAAATACTGGATCTGAAGGAATAGACTCCGTGTCTGTCATAACCACTACACCCACTGTTCGTTCACGTCTGGCCACTAGTCCGACCACTCCTGAAGTTGTTGTTTCAGGAATACCTGTCTCTCCAAACAAAGATAATGTTGACATCGAAGCAAATTCTATAGACAATGAGGTGAAAGATCGTGAGTTATGGCGCCGACCGTTAGTCACGAATTCAAAAGCAGTTAAAGCTGTGGCCGACGACAGTGGAAGCGCTTCGTCTTCTGCTTCTTCGGGAACGGCTGAAAATATTGCACTTCAGGAAAGAGTAAGACTTCTATCGCATGACAAGGAAGACGAATGCGATTTTATGATAGATAGAGAGGAAAGGGAGGGAAAACTCACTGAAGACGAGACGGAAATGCATTCATTCCGAGTGAACGCATTGTCGCCAACACTTATGAAGGACTCGCCCGGAAATTCGAGTCCACTTTCCATTGGAGTCTCTTCGGCCTCCTATCCAATGATGAGTCTAAGGGATGGACTCGAAGAACAGCGAGCGATGGACGCGGACACCGAAGCAGATCTCTTATCTGTGGCCACAATTAGTAGTACTAATAATATACTCATTCGTCCCGAAGACGATTCATCCGATTATTTCGTACCATTTGATGATAAAACAGAATCGAATGCAGACATCGAAGAAATGGCTCTCAATCTCAACAATACTTTTCTTATAGACGAGACGATGCCTAACATCCGACAGGTCTGAGTGCTTCTCATATTTACCGATTCAGTCATATATTTAAAAATATTATTTGTTTTACAGACCGAACGGAAAATTGAAAACTCAGTGAAGAGTTCGGAACCCAAACCGAAATCAAAGCCATTGTTAGTTAGAGTGAAATTAGCGGAAACTGAGATCTTAGAGGATTCAGACCTAAGCCCAGACCCCGAGTGAATCATTGGATTTAATTTTTTGTAAAATTTACAAAAATTTGTTAATATATATAATAATAATTTAAAAGTACTTAAAATATAAATAGTTTGCAATTCAGACAAATATTAGCCACTTTTCCTTCACTTCTTCCACTTGTTTTGCGAGCAATGGTTCCCTAATTCTAACCCTCGCCTCAACCCGTCCGCCAACGGCTTTCCTGCCTTCAGTCAATGGGAACGTGTCATGAATTGTACACTTAGTCTCAAAGTCGACCAGTTTTATGAGCGCCGTTCCTATCAGCGAATCTCCTCTTAAGAATCCACTAAAATATTAAATATTTGAGTAATTATTATATGATTTGTATGGAAAGGTAAGTAATTAAAGCCAACCCTTTGGACATGAGTTCCAGTTTAATGGGATGTCGTTTGAAAATTCTGGGCAATTGACGAGATTTGCGGTCGATTTCGAATTTAAATGTTTCGTTAAATACTTTTGAAACAAACCATCGATTAGTTAATAATTAGAATTAAAATAGTATTTCATTCAGACCTGGATTTATGGTATTCTTCACTGTTTTGGTTCGAGCGGTTGGGTTGCGCTCCTGTTTATCGCAAACACGGGTCAAAAATCGATTGCAAAAACATTTATCACTTACAGTAGGGAATGGGAACTCCATTCTGATATATGTGTCGACATCACTCTTGCCTGGAATGTCAACCGCTTTCACCACTTCTACAGACACTTCATTAGCGGTGACTTCTGTATTACAGATGACTATAGAGAAGGTTCGCGTCTCGTACTTAAAATTAGGCACTTTCTGGCCATTCTTCCAGAGGATTGTCAACATATCTAAGTCTTTCTTACTGTCAATCGTATACTTCTCGAACTTAGAAGACGTCGATATGTCTCCCAATTGTAAAAAGTATTCTTTATTTCGTTTACACATCTGTTCGTCAAAAATATGATAATATTATTAAAAATATAAATAGAATTATAGTTTAGTTTTACTTCGATTTGATTCTGTAATTCGACTTCAAGTTTACGAAACATCTCTTCTTTTTCCATATCATTCACATTTGATGTCTCCGGATGTGAGACAATAACAAAATCGTCATTCATTTGTGGCGGAGTTGGTATAGAAGTGGCGTCAATGGGAAGTCCATTCTGTGTCGCCTCAATCAAAGGGTCGAACCCTTTAGACATTCTTAGGTATTCCTTCGCCTGTTGAATGTCTCCCTTCTGTTTGGACTCCAGGGCCGCCTCTTTGAATAGTCTTTGTCTTTCCAATAGATAATTCAGTTGTTTATTGGCCGTCGAGGACGCCCTCTTCAGAGCAGGCCTTTGAGGATCGTTTGGAGAAGTCGATTGAATGGCAGGTTTGCTAACGCGGCCATCGTTTTGAGGACTTTTATTTGCAATTATTGGCCGATTTTCTGGAGGTTTCGGAGCTGGAGTTGGTTTTAAATTTATGTTTGAGGCCTCAGATCTTTGTTCGGCATTCGTTTTCGGGACTGATTGAGTGGAACTGACGACAGGAATCGGTCCAAAACCTGTTCAAAAAAATTAAATCATTAAAACTTATATTGAATTTAGAAATATATTCAAAATGAATACCCGGAGGAGTCGGCAGTTCTTCGAAATCGATTTCTTTTCCTTTCTTGAAGTCTTTGATTGCATTTTCGTATTGTTTGACAATTCTTCCCAAACGTCTTGCTTTCGATGAATTGTTCTCTTCGTTTGCCTGACTTTGTGTTGATTTAAATTTCGCTAATCTTTGTTCCAATGCCTCCATAATAGTGTTCGGCGGCGGCGGAGCGTTAAAAAACTTTTTCGCGTCTTCTGTAGTCAACTCGACATCCATTTCTATTCCGTCCTCAGATTCGGGAGAAGTAATCGTTTGATTCGTTTGTTGAGATCCAGAAACCGATTGCAAACTGTTTACTGTATTCGTCGGAACAGATATTGAGGGCGGAGGCGGTAATTGATTCAAATCGACGGCCAGTCCCTTCTCTAAGGCTTCCATTAATACTTCGATTTGCTTATGAAATAAATAAAAGTTTTAAAACAAATGCTTTAATTTTGAAAATAAGGCAAACCTTTGCTGTTTTGATGTGCGCTATGGCTGTGCTCTGATCGCCAGACTTTTTGGCATTTAGTGCCGACTTCTTGTATTCGTCTCTAAGAGACGTCAATTTAAAGATTTCATTCTTATTATTGGTTTTATCGCTCGGTTTCGACACAATCTCTTCATTCCTAACAAATCCAGATTTGTTAGGAATCAATGTTTGCTCCGATTTATTTGGAACCGCTCTAACAGTTTCGGCAATTTTCGGTACATTTGTCTGAGAAGTGCTGACCAATCGATTGGAATCTAATTGATGTGTAATTCTTGAATTATCTGTAATTGTTTCCAATTTTTGTCTGTGAATCGGATTAGAGCTCTGGATATTTGAATCAATGGATGGGCTTTCGTACGGATTTAAAGGATTTTGAGGTCTTTGCCGATTCGCTGAAGACTTGTTAAAAACGATTGCATTTATTTCCGACTAATTAACAGAAATATTAATTTATTTCAAAAATCAATAATTTATTTAAATAACATTCAGACCAATAGGTCCTCATTGTCTTCATCGATGTCGTCGTCATCTAAATTGTGGTCCAAATCTTCAATTATTCCCAACCTCTGGATGTCCAACAAATTGTCTAAAATATGAAATCAAATCAATGTTTTGAAAAGTGTTGACAGTTTTAAAGTAATGAAGACATACACTGATTGTCATCCGATTTGTCAGTTTTGGACACTTTTTGTGTTTTCATAACTTTATTGTCGTTTTGTTTCAATCGCTTAACCATTTCATCCGAAGAAGTGTTTCTTTGTTTGCTTTTATGGCCAAATGTTTGTCCACTGATTATAGCGTTCAGTTCGTCCTCTAAGTCATCGTCCGACAGATCTGGACTCTGATTATCGTCCGTTTGGATCAAATTCTTCAGATTTGATAAATCCATTGTCATATCAATGCATCAAATCATCTAAAAAGTGGTCAAATGAGTGAACAATCAAAGAGAGAATCACTAATAGTGTTGACAAACATAACAACCATTTCGTCACATATTTTGCATCATTTCCATAGAAATCGAGTCAAACATCAAAAATGTCTCAAAAAAATATTGCAATTTCTTATTGAAA
>JAQIYF010000143.1:0-13224 GCA_034700865.1 Oribatida sp. Gr-Ori-00025
ATTAGTATCAATACAATAAAAGTAAATAATTTTTAAAAAATCTTTAAACAGATTATGGAATTATATTTTATTACATACAATAAGTAGTGAAAAAACAAAGAGTTTTAGAGTTAATTAAAAAAAACCTTTTCTCAGAATATATTTAGTATTTATTTAAATAAAATTTTTCCCTTCACTTCAATTCTGTAGTATTTTTCCAGAATTAAAAATCTCAATATTCGGCGAAAAAATGTTTCAGTTATTTACGGTTCAGTTAATACTATATTTTTCTGTTTTCATTACATTTATTTATATTTGAAGAAAAGGTGTTCTAAAAAAATTTCATATATTTTAATAAAATGTCTTTAGGTTTGTGACGATAGGAATGAAGCCATTTATGCCTTTTATGCCACTTATGGCAAGTTATGCCACTTTTCGGTTTAGTTTCGCTGAAAGCAGTTTAAGATAATATTAAAAAAGTAGCTGTCGTTCCATTGCACCCACCATTCAATATAATAAACAGCCATACAGTTGACTGAATGGAAAAAGTCAGGCGTTTTAGTCTATGAACTGCTCTTTTCATAGTTTAGGCATCAGTTAGAGTGCGAAGAGATTTCTGATTTGAAATTTACAAATACTGTCGAATGCGAGCGCAAAAAAGGCTATCATTTGATGAACTCATTGTGAATAAGAGTGATGTTTGAAAAGTGGCTTTACTTTCCAATTCTGATTGACTTGAATTGAATGCCAAACATAATCTGAAGCCCAGACTGAAGGGCCAGTAATTCACAACTATTTTCCATCAGTTGCCCAACAAATAGAAAGTGAATGGAAAGGCAAGCCCTGGGAATCTGTTCTGAATTATATTGAAGTGGAGTTTCGGCTCCAATATGTTTGTTCATTACATTCAGACGGTTAGCAAAAGTTATGCAAAAGACTTCTTATAAACAACTGGAATATTGGAATAGATTTTGTTGTTTGGCATTACCTTTAGGGCAAAGCAAATACACATTTTTTTTTACTGAACAACCATTTCGTCAATAATGCCACTGATTTATCATTCAAACGGCAGATTCGCTGAAAAATTGTAGTCTCGGTTCCATTAAAATCTGTTTCCTATCACTGGCTTCTCTCCTCTCCCTTTCCCTCAACACTGATCTCCAAACTATTGATCTCTGGATCTCAAAAATTTTCTAAAATCTCTGCCGTTTTTTCTTCAATCGTCTGAACAAACAAATGGATATAAATGTTATGCAACACAACATCACAAAACCGGAGGCGCCCATCAATAGTAGGAGATTCGAGTCCTTCATCAATAATCTCCATAAATAACTCCGTTTACAGAGAATCTCGTCCTCATCTTCACTGACACGACCACCGGAACCAATGACTGGACAGTTGGCCACTCCGTTGCAGACCTTTTTGTTCAATGCAATAGACATTAAATTTAGTATTTTTATTGTAAAAGAAAAATATTTTCTTTTTTAACTTTTATTATCGTGTTTTAGCACATGTTATGCTTTCTTAAGTTATATATCAAGTGATAGGACAGGCCTTCACATCATTTATTAGATTATAAAGTTTTGACATTTTTTAACACTATTCTGGAGAAACATATTTTTCTCGCTATAAAAATATCCGTCAAATCTCTAGCAAATGCTTATCGTTTGGCAAAAGAGTACTAAAAATGTAATTCAATTAAAGGCATAGAACTGTTGGCCTACTATTTGATTCATCCGTTTTTTAAATGATTTTTATAGGAATAGTATAGGAATACCTACCAGTTCTTGCTTGAGACAGGCCGGAGGGTTTGTGCACATAAAGTCACAGTTATGGCCCATTGGCACCAATTGATCCGCCGATGCTATTGGCAAAAGTAGCTTCAATTGTGTGTATTTAAGCAAAACTGCACTTCTATTAGCCGGTGCTCTACTCGTATAATATATAGAGACGACAGAACTCGGGTATGTATTAGAGGCAACGCTATCCCTATTATGTTGAGCCATGTCTTCGCTCTTAATTATTATATCCCTTCGATAGTAGTTTTGATTTTGTTTTGTTTGCTTTTGATGTTCAGATGAAGTGCTTATGGAATGCAGTGGCGGACAGACCGGTATATCACTCAATATTAACGCATCAGTAGTGCAGTTGATATGCCGTCCAATACTGAATGCGATGTCTAATTGAGGAAAGAGAGGTAATTTCCAAACACAAAATACCGGTTCGTTTTGTTCAGCTGTTGATAAACTACTAATCGATTCTTTCATTTTTGATGATTTAATTAATTTGTTATCAGATTGTGTGCCGCTATCGCTAGCGAATGGAAAGCTAACTGAGCCCTGGAGTCTGGGCGTCAGTATTTGATTCGGTCCGCAACGCGTATCACTAAAAAATCGATAAATGACCTAAAAATACAAATATTAGAAAAATAAATATCAACTCAAATGTAATGCGATATTTAGAGGGAATTCGACTCTATCTGTGCAGTCGTTTATTCCCATCCCTTTCCCTCTAACCCTCATTCAGATGAAGAGATTGTTCTCAAACTGAAACACAGTATTCGATAGAAAGAAAAAAAAAGTTTAACAAAACAATAGTCTATAGAATGGAAACAAATAACAGATATATTAGTTTTTTTCGGGGATTTATTTCTGTTTTGATTAAACTTTTCTCCAGAATATTGTCTGGAATTGAATGCCTCGCTCTTTGTCTTCCCATTCAATCCTTATTACTATTCCCGGCTATTAATGGTTTCGATAATAATGGGCCCTCTGTTTAAGGGCAGAGCACCAGAAGAGAAGCCATTTATTTAATTCATTCAAATTATATTAACAATCAGTTTGTCTTTCTATTCAAATGAATGGTGACATAAAAAAGTTCTTATTTTTATCAATAGATTTAGTTTTTTTTTCGTTTAAAATCTGATTTCCTTTTTTTGAATGTATTATATTTCAGGAATTATACAAAAAAAATGATTTTGAAATTGCAGTGAATTTTATGAATAAATATATTTCTTGTGTTGAACTACAATCCAAACTATACTATAATTTGATATTTAATGTTCGATAAAATCATTTTTTCATCAATAAAAACACTGGAAAAACATGTGTTTCATCGAAAAACACTTATTTTAAAGGAATTTTCTGTTATTTTTTGTGCTTTTATTTTATGACTTTTTATGTTAAGCTAACTCTTCACCGAAAGAAAAAAAAGAGGACTCGAAATAAAAGAATAAAAAAGCGATGAAAATGTGAAATAAAAGTAAAGAATATTCTGTAAAAGAGTAAACTTTTTGCCAATATTTACAGAAAGTATAGAATTTATTGTTTGAATGCTATTTGTGAGGCACTGGATGTTAGACATAGAATAAGTATTTAGAGGATAAGCGCAAAGAGATAGTGGAGTAAAACAGAGAGAAAACGGCAATTCTTATCATATATTCATTCAATTTTTTGAAACATTGCTTACTTCTATTGGAGCGAAATAATGGGTCCGATGCTGTGCTCCCTGTGCTCCCCATTCACCCGGTAATTGCAATGATATAATCATTTGCGCTCCAATTGAGAGCACATATGATGTGTTGTGAGCTCTGGACAGTTTGCAATAGCAGAGCGGCGGCTCCGGTGGGTTCGATGGGTTCGGTTGTGTTTTATCAATCGTACGATAGATTAGTATTATTGGCTGCGAATGGCTTTCATTACATTGTTTGCAATTCGTGGCCATAAATGGGGAATAGAGTGAGACGTTAACCCTTCCGTGTTGTAGGGCTGAGGCATCGAATGATATATTGCAGACAATGCCTGTGCTTTCGCTTCTATTGAAGTCATCGTAATTCCAAGTGACAGAACCCGACGTCAATGAGTCTGGCGTTATATGTCTGGAGCAGGAGTTTGATAAGTCGTTTAGATCCTGATCAGTCGACTGCGGGTGAATCACCTTCACCTCAAAGTTATAGTTCAGTGATGAGCCGTCGAATGAGCCGATTAGGGACTCGAACTGTACGGTCAGTGCCGGCCCTTTGCTCTGATAACTTGTTCTACTGTTTCCGGTCTTTGTTTTAAAATAACATAAGAATTACATAAAAATGGTTTTTAGTATTGAATTTCAAATTAAGACTAATAGAGTGTTAAGTCGAGTGAGACTTATAATGAATATAAGCATTAGTGAAGAAATAGAAAAAACACTTTTGTTTCAAGTGTTAGACAAGAAAACGGTTTTTATTCAATACTAATGAATGGCTTACTTGTGGTCTATTCATATCGCAGAGCCGTGTCATTAGGGATGACATGTCGGCGTCGTTGGCATCAAATATGCGAACACTTTCCTGACATAAAGTCACTCTTTCAATGCGGAACCACAAGAATTCCAATGAAATTAGATCTTTTGTGTCACGGGTTGTAAACTTATAAAGACATGTGGTGTTGGACGGGTACCACGAACGTATCGGTGCGAATAAATTGCCGACATTACTGTCCAAAGACAGTTCCCTTTCAATAAGACAACTGCCGTTTGAAAGCTATTTAGGAGTTTAGAGGATTCAGTGGAAGAGAAACAAAAAGGAGAGAAAAAAACAATTTGGCGTTAATTTTGCGCTAAATTCTTAGTCTGAAAATAATTAACAGAATTAGTGGAAAACAGTGTGAAATGAAACGACTTTTTTCTGCCAACAGTTACTGTCTATTATCTGAATAAAACTCATTCAAAAAAAATTCTTTATTTTCTTCTCTCATTCATGTGTTTCTAATATTTATTTAACTTAAAAAGAATTTTCTCTTTATATGTCTGCCTCTGAAAGGGATCTCTTTTTTTGCTCCTCATCTTTGACTCCACTGTTCAGAGATTTTTTTTATTTCATATATAATAATATATTTTATTTGTCAGTGCTTTCGCTTTGCCGTTAAGTTTGCATTTTTAACATCTGTTTGTGAGATCTGATACGAAAAAAGTTATATAAAAATAAATTATAAAAAAGCGATTCTTTCGGAAAGCATTACTTTCCCTATAACTTAATGCTCTTATAACAGGATTCCTATGGTTTCGGCCATAGAATCGGGTGTCGAGATATAGAAGCTCTTGAATAACAATTACTTATTGAGAATCACTGAACAAATATCTTCAGTTCAGTTACCTATGTATGTAAAGCAGAAAAACAAATATATTTTCATATATTATCTAAACTAAGACTGAATTTTATTGAATTCTGAGTTTATGTCTTATATTATAACTCATTTATAATGTATTTTTTCGTTTAAGAAATAAACAAAATTCTAATTTAGTGCTCACTTAATGCATAGCACTTATTATAATTAAGATTAAAATTTATTCATTAGAATAAATCTAATTCGCATTCATTTAATATATGAATATTAATATTCAGTGCAATTCATTATCGCTTCTAATTTTCTTATTCAATATGAAAATTAAATTTATTTTCTTATCATATGTTTAGTTATTTTTTTATCCAAATAATTCCTGCATTAGATATGAAGCGAAAATTAAAATAAGTGTTCGTTTGTTGAAATCTCTGGTGAATTCCCAGTCGATTCTGATAACAGAATATTCTCTCGAAAAATATATATTTTATTCTCCATTGAATTCAATGTATGGATATTTTTTCTGATAAAAAGTTTTATATTCTCCAGAAATATATTGAAAAGTCTTTTGACTGAAGTATTAAAAGACTATTTTTTTCGATAGGCTTTTGAAGTGAGCATTGAAAGAGAGCTTTATATTCACTACTTATTGATGGCATACATACCTGTATTGACTGTGAATTTCCGGTATCTATGATAGCATCGGCTTTAAAATGAAAGCCAGTGCTGAGAAGAGGACCGGCTGGCGATGTGACGAACTCTACTAACATATTACTTGTTGAGGAAATAATACTCGATTTGATACGTCCTCTGCAAAGAAAAAAAAGGGAAAGTGATGTTCAGTGGGAACACTAATTATAGCGATTAGAGTAGAGCTAAACACTAACTAAACATAAAATACATCTAATATTGAGAAGTGCTATGAATACTATAATAGTGTAAAGTAGTGCCGAAACTACATCTCAAACTACAGTAAATTTATATATTCTGCAAATATTCTGTATATACTCTTAGCATCTGTTATGCAATCAATAGAATTCCACTCACTTTCCACATAGAGTTGCTATAATAGGACTGCTATCGTCGGGCCCGTCATAAATACGGACGAAATCAAATGGACATTCATTTTCTTTAGTACTAACAGGACGTGGAAAACACATTAAGAGGTTATCACAGGCCTGTCCGTCCACGTCGAACGCACTCAACTCCAGGCCAACGAAGCTCTGTCTGGCGTTCAGGTGGTATCTAAACAACAAATATAAAGAATTTATTCATTCAATGCTCTCCTCTTTAATGTCTGACCAAAGAAATGGTCCAAAAATATAAGTTTTTATATATAATATTTGTGTTCAGGAAGAGGAGGACAGGCACTAAAGAAATGGAAGAATGATTTAGAATATAGTAAGTGAGAGCGAAAGTGGAGGGAAGAGTCCAATATCCGAGACTATGTGCTAAATGACAGCCAAAACAAGACTAATGTTTTGCAGAATGTCTTCAATCTTATGAAACTGAAGATATGTTTTGATAAATAATGGGTAACAGACCTGCACCGGAGGTTTCGACCATATATTCCCGGATAACCTTTAATAAAGATAGAGAATAAATATAATATACTTTTATTGCAAAGCATTAAATTCAAAACCGATTCCCGTTTTCATTATAAAGCAAAGGGAGAATAAAATGAATTCTCGTTTATTATAATATATTGTAAAAAACTACAATTTTCTGCTTTTTTTTATTTAGCATTAAATTCTGATTTCAATTCTATTAGATATTTATCTCTTTTTCTGACATTTAAATAATTGCCAAATAATAACATCTTTTAAAATCAATTGAAGTTTTTTTCCGTTTTATTTATTTATGATAACGAAGAGCTAATAAACGGTAAGAATTTAAATATCACTTCATTTCAATAAATACTGTGTATGACTGACCGGGCGATTGCAGTGTACAACGGGGTCCGGGAGAGCAGTCCGGATATGTCTTCTCGCAATAAGTGCCGGCCACTGGAACGCCACGTCTATGCGGGTAGAGCTGATGGAACTGTCCGTAACGGCTATTAACAGAGTTCTGTTGTTCAACGTTAGCATCGAATTGGATATGGCTATCGATCTGATAGCTGTCCACATGGAAGACCACCTTAACGTAGGGCGTCTCTGAGATGAACGTCTTGGGCATATCGATCTCTCCACAGTAATAACCTAACGGTGCCGACAGGAAAGGCAGTCAACAGTGCGAATAGTATAACATTAGGTATTGAAATAAATAAGGCTATGATTTGCATATATTATCATATATTTTGAATGGAATTGCAAATAGAATTGAAGCAAAAAATTTATACTAAAAAGCAATTGAATTGAATTGAATGCAATCGTGAAACTGGATCTCTAACCGGAGTGATCTTTATTTGAATAATTCGATTCTCGATAGCCGTCCACTATCTGTACGTATCCGCCAACACATGACTGCCTGTCCTCACTGGGATCGCCGACACGTAGGCGAGTGAAGCGCACGAATACAATCCAGTCGTCCCTTTGGGGCCGAACGCGAATACGATATGTGCAGTGCAATGGCTTTCCCCGATTGGCGTCTGTGACGGGCGGACCCGACACTGTCTGATAGATTTCCACCGTTCTATTGCACCGGTTCTCCAGATCCGACACCGCTTTACGAAAGGAAACAAAAAGTTAGCATAAATTGGAAAATATTATTCATTATAGGCATCAATGCATAGAATTTTTATTCTTCTATGCATTGAATACCAAAAATTCTGTTCCCATTCCTTACCACTCGAATCAGTTAAGGCTAAACATCTGAGCGTCTCATCAAATATCACAAAAATGATACAAAACCAGAGAATTCTGTTTCCAATCATTGTCTTCCAAACCAATTATTAATTCATTCGACTCTTCATTGACTTTATATTATTTTTATATAAATTTTTAGACAAAAAATATAACAATTTTTTTGGGCGAAAATGTTTCTCTTTTTTTATTCTTTATTTTTTAGGGAAAAAAAACTTTTCTATAAATAACTATATAATAGTTGGAAATGGTTTTGGCAAACAAGACATGTGAGCCATAAGCGAGTGCTGGGCATCGAGTGCTCCGGCAATGACTTACCTCAATGAGCGCCTGCATCACATTGAGAAGGGATGGCTATAGATTGCAGAGCACTTGGAGTAAACGAAAATCGATTCAATGCATACATTCCCATCCAAGCAGTGGAACTACAGTGCAGTTCAGTTAATCCTCAATAGAGAGTATCAATCATTCAATTTATTTCCGCTAAAAGTATTCAAACATTTATATCAATATTGAATGGTTTGAATGAAAACAAATCAAACAGAATATAATCCGCACTAATTATAATACTTCACAATCCAAGAACATTCTCTGCATAACCGGAACATTTTTTAAAATCTAAATAATGGTTAATATCTTAAATTTCTTTTACAAATAGTAGTCTATTTGTTAAAACAATTCAATAAATTAGTTAAAAAATAGTGATTTTTGTCAATAATTTGTTTAAATATTTCCTAATTTTATATAAAAAATAAGTAAAATAAATGATTATTGAGTTCTATTGTCACCGGAATTAGATTCAAGTGATCTGATTGTAAGGACACAATTCAGAAACGGCTGAGTCCTCGTACTGACAGGTGAAGAGGACATCTCTAAACTTGTCGATCAGCGCCAGGAGGTGTCCGCGCCGTACGTTCTCGTAATACATAATGTCTTCCAAATGATGTCTACCATTAAAATAGGGACAGAGTTTGGCGAATAGTTTGAGATCTTCTAAGTTCTTAGAGGCCGGGCATCGCATTATGGACTCAATCTCCGGCTGTGAAAGGCCTATATCCCGAAGCAGAGCACTTCCCGACTCTTCTGCCAATGAAGTGGCAAATTTCGGCGAAGACGACAAATCGTCTTCTGATGTGCTTTTGCTCGAGTGTTGAAGACTCGTGGCATTGGCCGGACTGGTGGCTAATGAGTCCTCACTGGGGAAAGAGCTACCAGTGCTGAACTCAATCACATCCACGTCCGTCATTGTCAGTGAACTTTGTGGCCGTTCTGACTGTGACTGTGAGACCCGTTGTGTGATATAAGGCGAGGACTGAGAGAGTGGCACCAGATATACAAATGTATGCAATTCTAGTAACAACCGGTGCTGAAGCAGCCAAACAACGATTTGCACCTTTAGTTTAAGAGAAAATTCAATTCAAATAACAATTCAATCAATGAATAAAATCAATTGAAAGGCCAGACCTGTTGGACCTGATGGTAGGGCGCGTCCATTGGGTTCCGCAACTGACTTAATGAGATACTCATTGAGAATTTGGATAAATATTTAAGGAGTGAATCGGCTCCGGGAAAGCGTTTCTCAAACTTCTCGACTAAAGGCGAGTCAACAGATGTCGGCGCCAATGGATGTATTGTATAGACATTGTTCTCACATAACGGGTAGATTACAGTGGCTTTCGCCCAATAGACCAGTTGTGCCACTATTGTGAACACTTGTGAGAGAGTGATGTCCGCGTCGGCCGACAATTCCAATAAATTCTTTATAGGATTAGCCACTCTTACAATCCGTATGAAAGCGGGCGACGCGTCCTGTGGTAGTGAATCCAAGAGCTCTTGCGGTTCGACCAGTAATAGGATCGCATGGTATGGCCGTAAGGCTTGTAAACAGTTCTGAATATTCTGTGGAGTAATCGATGGAACCCTTGAATGTGTCTTAAGTAAGAGTCGATGGACTTTCTGCGGTAAACAGAAACTAATTTCAATCCATCGGTTGAGCCGAATGTGGACCAAACCAGTTGTGGACAGAGTCTCATAAATCCTCTTCAGATCTTTTGCTAAACGGCTTTTGCTTAAAATGAGTTTATAGGGCGACTCCTCGTGCATATTGTCCTCCGGCATAGCGGCCACTTCGTCGTGAACGGCGACCATCAGTTTGGTCTCAGCGCTCAGATAACCGCAACGATTCTCTTCGAAGTGCAGACCAATTGCTATCTTTTGGCTCAATTCGTGGTAACAGTTGACGATATCGTGACCCGCGTTGGCCTTCAATGCGAACACAACATTGAATATCAATAGATCTCTCTGTCCGCGCGTCAGTAGCTTCGGGTGACCCACAAACCGGACGTCATTGACCTTCAGCTCAAACTTCTGACCACAAAGTTTGGGATTCACTGCAAACAGATTTGAGAACGAGTTGTCTGTAATCCCAATCACTTTAGCGATCGATTCATTCGTGTAATTGTTGGCCATTTGTGTGGATATCGAAGACGTTAAGTCTGAATATGAAGGCATAGATGTCTTGCCGATTGTCTTCTCGATGGCAATGCCGTCATCCTTATTGTGAGTGTCTTCAGTGATGATAATCGCGTATTTGTTTTGCTTATTGACCACCGATTCTGTCTTCTCGTCTATAGAGTACGGGAAGCGAAACAATAGTTTCTCTTCTTTAGAGTCCGACTTCACCAGAAAGACGCCCAACGGTAGGGTCTCGTCGTCTTTGGCCGAAGTACTCATCGCCGGATCCGTTGACATCTCATTGCAGTCATCGATAGGTTTTTACTCAACTAAACAAACAGTTGTTTACACTTTGTTTTAAATCCCAGGAGTCGTCGTCATAGCAACCACTCTATTAGCCAATCAAATGGTCAGCAATTGAGTGACACTTTGTTTTGCGAAACATTTAAATCACTTTTTTTGTAATAATTATCGGAAAAAACAATTTATTTATTTAATCACAAAAATTACATTAATTTCAAAACAATTTTGTTTTTCATAATTACTTTCAATTAATTTCCTGTTTATTAAGAGGTTTTTTTGCATTGATTTGAGCACTAAATCGGAAGTATTTAATGATTTTATGAAATAAGATATATAAATAAATCTATGAATTCTTGTCTATCTAAGACTTTTGTCTGGAATTATGTATAAACTAAATGAGAATTAAATACAAAATAATTGAATTAAAAACAAAACTTCATTACAATTACTAACAAATATATCACTGATTTGAATGACTTTCATCTGTCGAATGCATTTGAATGTACTTTAGAGCCGTCAGAACAGATGAGAGACAATAGCCCTCTTCGCCCATCAGGTACTTCTGGTCGACCAACTGTTCGATGGCTGTGCACTCAGAGATCAACTGATGTGAACCAGACTTCAGCACCACTTCGCACAAAGCGGGCACCAAATCGTCGGCCGACACATCATTATTGGACTTCAATCCTAAGCAAAGATTTTGCGTCAATCGCACCATTGATCGCAACTTTTCAAACGGTGCCCGCAATGCAAGCATTTCTCGCAACGCTTGGGCCGTCTCTTCAATCAGATTCTGGTCGTAAACAATCGCCAACTCGTTATTCAAACTATTATTTTCCAGCATTTCTTGGATTCCATTTCTTAACTCCAATTCCTGTCTATGAAAAGCAATTCTAAACAGATATCTAAATGCGGACCAAATCGGAGGATAAAAATGTTTGGAAACAATCGAATGGACCGAATAGTGCTGTTCGCGGAAGAGCTCATAATTGGATGGTTTGTAATAGAACTGGTTGTCGAACAGTATTAGTGTTAGCATTAAAGTAATGGTTTCGTGAGACACAGATATATCTGAAGTAATGTTATTGAAGTGACGAATCAGTGCTTCCGACTCCACGTCTGAGATCTCGATGTCAAGTGAGTCCAAGACATCACAGCTATTCAGCCATCGATTCGATTGATCAATACTTTCAGGACTGTCCTCAACGATGGATCGTCTTCTCAGATACTGTCTGAGCAATGGATTGATTATATGAATGATTTGTACCTGAAATTTGTCGATCCATTCACTCAAAGGGTGTTCTCTATTCTGAAGTATTTTTGTTATAATCTCATCGATGACTGACTTCTCGGGACTGAGAGACTGACAACGAAATTGTTGGCTGAGATCCAAGTGCTTCGACTCAAAGTCCAGTATCTGTGCATAAAGTTGTTGTTGGCTTTGATTGTCGACAATCATTGACTCATTCTCTAGATTTAAGACATTCTGTTGTTGTAATAACTTCTTTGCCGCCAATTCCAGTGCTTTCCGTTCCCGTAAATGCAATGAATGGAAGAGCTCTTTGTCTTTACGTTTAGCCAATTCTAGGTTTTCGGTGATTCTTCGCTGAAGTTCTAACTTAAGTGAAGCTCTTTTCGAGACATCAATCGTCGACCGCAAACGGGTCTCAAATATTTTACTCAAAAACCGATTGTCTTTATAAGCCTTTTGAAGATTAGTGGATGTCTTGGTAGTGATGGCATTCAAACAACTCTGGCTATCATTGGGTAAAGACTTCACAGAACTATTGGAGACATTTAGCGAAGAATCGGAACCATTAAGTGATTGAGTTTCAAGTTTATCGGCCAAACCATCGACTGAATCAATGGTTTCATTGTTATTGTTATGACAATTATTGGCAATGGATTCAAGTCTTTCGGTGCAGTTCTTCAGTGTATTCACACCACTCACCAAATTATAATCAATATTCTGAGTGCCGATAGCGTCCAACTGATTGGTGGCCAATGTCTTCAGATAAACAGTCAAAGCGTTAATGCCATCCAAATAGAGGACAAACGCATTGCCGTAATTGGACTGACAGTCCATTTGTTGCGCCCTTACTATCAATGAATAAATATTTTGCTGAACCGCCGAAGACATGATTTAATGGCATTTCATTCACACAATAAATAAAATTTAAAAAAAATATATTTATATTTAAATAAAAATCAAATTAAAAGTTATTTAAAACTAATGTTAATATTTAGTGCGAAATATGTGAAACACTTGTGAATCACAATTTCAATTGAAATGTTTAATCCTTGAAATGGATTTCATCCATAAATAACGTGACAATTATTTAGTCCCCCAACGAGTCATTCAATATCTAATTCACTATTTATTTGAATTCCAAAATCCGTTGTAATTTCTGTACAATAATTAAAAATTGTTTTGTATTTTCAAGTCACGTGACTATTAAATGGACTCAAAGAGAGTCTAATGTTTATAAATATTGTAAAGTGTTTTAAAACTCTTAATTAAACGCTAATTAAATGTTTATCTAATTATTTAATCTATTATTTAGTAATAAATTATATAAAAAATTAATATT
>JAQIYF010000144.1:0-13214 GCA_034700865.1 Oribatida sp. Gr-Ori-00025
GCATATGTTTGTTGCTAAGAGATTGTAATATTTGATTGTTTAGTGACTAGGGACTGTCTCTCTATTTCCGGCATGTCAGATTGCGGTTTATATGATATTTACTTTATTGTGTTTTTCAATGCATTTCACAATAGGTTTCAATGAATTGTATTCAACGACAAAATGGAGACCTTTTGGACACAACTCTGAAAAACAATTAGAAATGTATTTGTGTTTGCGATCACCGAAACCATTGTTAGAATAGTTTTCCCTAAAAATCAGTGCTCTTAGAGACCAAACCACTGAATGGTCAATGAGTTGTGAGTTTACGATAATATGATGTCATCGCTGGCCCGACGAATGGCCGCCTCTTCGCTGTGCGGCGCCTCCTCTCAAACACATCACTCTTCGGCCAACACGTCGACAGCACTTCCATATCCGACACGAATGGAAAAGTGAGTGAAAGCGCGAGAAACTGACAATTCATTTGATTGAGAGGTCACTCAACCCCGCATTCAATGCCATTCCCTGTGAATCGGCTGACAATCAGTGGAGTCGCGCGAGACTTGACTTTTGTTTTGAAGGCTCTCTTCGGGCATGTCTTGTGTCGCGCATTCACTGCACATGTCTTGCACTCTCTCTCTCTCACACACTCTATGTCTCTCTCTATTGCTCTCTCGTTCTCAACAATCGTTTCTCTCTATCAGTGCTCGAGATTTCGATAATTATTATAATTATAAACAAAAAACAAAATGAATTGAAATGTTGTCTCGAATTTTGCCGCTTTCCGGTCATCACCGGATTGAGAGGTCTTTTCAATCCATTCAGAGATCGCGTGAACTAACACTCCCTTTCCCTCTTGTCCTCTCTCTCGCTCTCTAGAGTCAAATTCGGTATTCCGTTGGAGAACGTGTGCGGCGCTCACAATGATATCCCGGGACCACTTCTGGTGATGATTCTTAAGCTCAATAAAGAGGCGCCTTTCAAGAAGGATGTCTTCAGAGCGCCCGGACATCAGGCAAACATGAAGAAATTGGTCCATTTCCTACAAGTAAGCCATTAATGCCTTCATTGTCACCAATGACTCAATTATCCACTTTCTGACCAACAGAACGGCCGTCTCGTTAATATTGACAACTATTCCGTGTATACGATCGCTTCGGTGCTGAAGAAGTTCCTCCGGAAGCTGCCATCGGGTGTTTTCGGACCGGAAAGGGAACAGCGATTGTTTCAAATCATTGAATGGGATTCTGTGGAGGAGAAGCGCGAGGAGATTCACAGGTTTGCGCTGTTTTTATGCCGACCCCCTCTCACCCCCTCTCTCTTCCCGTCTTCAGGATTCTGACGTCACTGCCGGTTGTGACGCAACACCTTCTGGTGCTTCTGTTCGGGACGTTCCGAGCGATGGCCACATCTTCCGATCGCGTCAATACGGGAATGACTAGTGAAGCGATCGGAGTGTCAGTCGCGCCGTCATTCTTCCAGAGCTGTGTACAGGACGGCAGCAAATTCGCCAAAATGGAAGACGTCCAGCGATTTAAGGTATTCCTCGGCTCTCTCTCTCCCTTTTAGTTGAGTTTTTGATTTGATTTCTCATTTGTTGTCATTTTTCGCATTCATTTAAACGTTTTTCTCATTTATTGCATGTTTTTTAGAACTAATTATTGATTTAAGACTTTATTCAGAATTCAATTGTTTTGTTCATTCAATTCACTAATAATTGTTTCATTCGTTTAATTTGTGGTCCAATTGATTGCACTTTAATCACAATTTCATTGATTCTGTGATCAAAAGTTATAAATGTTTTAAATTAATGATTAATTAATAACCGTTTAATTCAATGCATATTAATATTAACCCATTTTATCATTGATTATCAAATCACCACTAATTGCATTGCAATAATCCTATTCTCACATAAAGGCACAAATCGCGGTAAGTCTCACCTCTCAAACCTCTCTTTACTCTCTCTTTCTCTCTATTCGGTGCCGGATTAGAGCAGAACTAGAGCTCATCTGAGCTCAGGCTCACATGAGTGACGGTTTTGTATTGCAAAGCATGTCATCATTGAATCGCTTCTCCGGTTCTCAAACACATTCTCAACCGAACTCTCTTTTTCTCTCTCCCGAAGGTCGCGACAACAATAATGAAGTTTCTGATCGACAACTTCGGTGTCAGCAATCTGTTCGGTCGCGAGAATTACGAGTATTACGCGCGCATATCCGGGCGCGTCCTCAAAGTGGAGGAGAACTGGATCTTTGCCTTTAAGTATCCGCCGGACTCTCACCGTAAGTAATGCAGTTCTCTCTCTCTCTCTCGCTCTCTCCTATGCTCTCTCTTTCTTTCTCTTTCTTTCTATGCTCTGAAGGCAAGACCTCTTTCGACACGACCAGTGATTGGATTAACAGAGATGTGTCTCAATCACAGCAACGATGGGGTCAGAGTTCAAACGCCGCCTTCAAAGGTCTCTCTCTTTCCGCTCTTTTCTCACTCTCTCTCTCTCCGCCTCTCTCGCTCTCCCATTATCTCACTCTCGCGCTCTCTCTTTCCGCAGCAATATCTTCATCCGAAGAATGTCAAAGTACTCCGACGCTGTGCGCCGGCTCTTCGGGTGTCTCTCATCTCACGAGCGTTCAAATAATGCGTCAAAACATTGACGACTCATACGCTCGCCTTTCCATGTCTTTAGAAGAAAATGTTTTTAAGGTTTGTGTTGTTTATTGTTGTCGCGAGACTCGAGAAACTAAATACTTTTCACTGATTGGTTAATACAGTCGACGCACTCCTCACCCAATTCGCCGCCTGGAGTGTCAGTAATGGGTCACCAGAACAGTCAACAGTTGACACAACAGCCAATGCAAGCAATGGTCACCGAAGAGACGCTTAATCTCGAAGATCTCAAGTCCGTCAACCGATACGCCGAAAGTACAAAATCGCTCACATTTTTACCGATAGTGCACGAGAGGCAAACACAACGGATGAAGACGCGCTCCGAATGGTTCCTCAATCCGAGTGGCGCCGGCGGTGGCACTACTGGTCAGTTGCAGTCTCCCTGAGAGCGCCTCTAACTCACATTTCTCCCGACAGATGGCGGCGTCTCCTCTTCCCATTCATTCACCTCTTCGACCAATAATAGCCGACGCAATGCCGACGTTCAGCCGACGGGCGCCTCTTCGGCCAAACAATTGGTTCGGCGCACGTCCAGTAAGGAGAAGCGTCTGGTCCGGCGCTCCTCTTCCAAGAAAGACAAGGAGAACAGCGCAGAGCACAAGACGAGCGCTGTTTCGCCCACCGGAGCCCAGAAGGCGATCGCGGATGCAAACCAAGAGTCGGCGGCAGATCCGGGCGGCGATTCCTGTGATTACTCGCTCACAACATATAAACCACGGATTTAACGATTAAGTGATAAAAAACCGAAATTATATTTGAAATCAATTTCTCTTTTGTTTCCAATTTTTTAACGAATCTTTTGTTCGCTTTTAATCACAATTTATTTGATAAACGATTCGTTTTTTAAGACTTTTTTTCATTTTTTCATACCTTCTGTAAAATTGTGTAAAATTACTGCCATTTTAGCGAATTTTCTATTAAATAAACTTTTCTATAATTAAAAACACTTTTATTACAAAAAAAAATAATCTAAAAATTCATTTCTGAGGACTCTTTGCGCCGGAAGTTCTTAACTCCTGTTTCTCGCGAACACTCTTTTCTAACATGTCTTCGAATGGATCCTCACTTTCGCCATATTTTATCAGTTCTTCGCTTCTGTCGTAGTTCTCGATCTGAGAGCCAATCAGAGAATGAGAAACAAAATCATAATTAGAAAGAGTTTTGCAAACCTTATCCAAAAGATCCACAGAATTGTATTCGTTGTCAATAGAATTCGAATCCAATTGCTTTCCACACACTTTTGTGAACAGTTCTGAAGCGGATATCACTTCCGGAAGACATCGTTTGGCGAAGAACTAAATGAGAGAAAGAGAGAGATAATTATCAATGGATTGCAGAGTTTGTCTCACTTTTTGAATGTTCTGACAATCTCTCCACAAGAACTTGAATGCCATGGGATGTGTTGTGAGCACTGCTTGCGAGACATCAATACAAAAGACTTTCTTCTGGTGCCACAAGAGATTGTATTCACTGAAGTCCGCGTGAACTAAATCACACTCTTTGTAGAGCTTTGCCATCAATTGAACGGTTTGTTTCCACGCGAGCGCCAAATCTGATTCATCGAACACAACGTCTTTCAGAGTCGGCGCCGGCTTTCCTTCATTGCCGATGAAAGTCATGACTAAAACGTGTTTCTTGAGAATCAATACTTCGGGACACGAGACGCCATTCCTTCGCATTCGGTGCTAACAATGAGAAAGCGATCATTAGATGAATGAGTTGGTGAGTGGGCGGGGCCTAATCACCAGATTATGCATTTCTTTCTCCGCCCACAACGGAATCATAAATTTTGGATTTTGTTTGGAGAGACGAGAAGTCACGTGAAGAACCGGATCGTCTCCTATGTATTGCACGCGATTCCGGAACTCATTGAGTGTTGTCTTGAAGATCTTAATGGCAACTTCTGTGTCAGTTATTCCGCGTTCGGGAAGAGATCCGCGACCGTGAAGAACAACAGATTCTTTTCCTGTTGCGATCACACCATTCACTGTCTGAAGAAGTCCTCTATTGACGAGTTTGAAGACCAATATTCGGCTTTTCTCGTCCAAAACCTTCTCTGCCGTCGATTTCTCCTTTTTCTCGTGCAAACGCGCCATTCGTTTCCCTTCTCTGCGAGAATAGTGAGACTCACGTGACAACACTCTCTCTCTCTCTCACGAAATACTCACGAAATTGAGTGAACTTTGAGTGCATTATAGACACTGTTGTTGAGACGCATATCAATGGCTCCGCCGTCGCCCGTCTTCAAGTCAAAAGCCATGGCTTTTCGCGCGTTCTTTCGCGCCGTTGTCTCCAAATCATGTTTCGTGTGAACGACGCCATCTTTTACTGCGAATCCTTGTCTCCCGACGCGAACGGCCTGTTTCTCCGATCTCTCAAAAGAGTCCCAATGTTTGGACTCTTCGCCGAACTCGTGATCCACGTCTTCGTCCGACTCGTCCTCCGCTTCTTCGGCTCTTCGATACAAATCGAATGAAATGCTGACCTTTGAGTGAAACAAGAGTTCAAACTCTGAGTTCAATGACCTCTGAGTGAAACCTTTGAGTTTTGGTTCAAATTCTTCTCTTCCTTCTTGAGGTTGAGATCGTGTTCGCGGTCTAACTCGCGCTGAAGACAACGCGCCAACAGTTCATCGGAGAGACACTCGTTTCCCAACAGTTCCGACAATTCAGACAACTCTAGACCCGATTCCTCGAGAAAGTCAACCACTTTTGTGTCCACTCCCGAACACTCGCATCCAATCGTGTCGTTCTTTGGTTTCTCTTCCTCTTCAGTCGACAAGTTTTGGACCAATTGTTCAGACATGACGTCATCGAGAGATACAAACGAGTCTTCGTTCTTCACTTCCAGGCATTTGTCGGCCTCTCTGTCCACTTGTTTTCCGATCACTGTTTGGGACCACGTCTTGGAAGCCATCGAAGACTCGGAGGAATAGTTTTGAAAGAAATTGAGTGAAAAATTCGTAAATAAATCGCAAAACAAATGAAAATTCAGTCAAAAGACGACATCTATTGAGACAAACGATCATTAATTGAAAAACTTTTAAAACTTTTTTTTGGGTCAAAGAGAAGGTCAAGAGTTTACGAATATTTCACAGAAATTGCCAGAAATTTCACTCGAAATCACTTGAAAACCAGTTTTTACGACCAGTTTTTGACATTTATTGGCGTTTTATGGGCTCTGGAGTCGGGAATAAGTGGACAAAAGAATGTTTTGAAACCATTTTTATTGAAATGAGATTTTATTTTCAATTAAATAAATGAAATGAGAGTTAAATAGAATTAATTAAATATCAATCGTCTCGCGGATCAGTTAACGCACGGCAACTGCACGTAACGCAACGAAAAGCCTGTAAAGAGAGAGACATTAGACGGCATTGAGAGACGCGAGAGACCGACAAACCGTTTTGCGAGTGACGCGCGTTCTCCGTCTGATCGCTGTTGGAGCGCACCTTCAGTTGGAATGGTTTGGAGCGCGCTGTCAACACAACACAAGAGTTAGAGAAGAGTTAATGCAATAGTTAGACTCACAAATGACGACATTATTATAGAAGAGTTTTCCGCCACAAAAGCGGTCTTCTCCGGCTCCTGAGCCCTCTTGTGATCCCTGATCGATACCCACGTAGTCATCGTCATTACAGAGACCGCCCGTTAGACCGACGTCTGAGAAATTGGCGGAAGAATAGAGCGGATCATTAGATGCGCCCCAAGAGAAGGATTGGTCGGCTTCTGTCATCCACTTTATGGCACAGAAGTTCTCTTCCACGCGAATACATGACGTGTAGCGCAGATTTGACAAATAGCGAGACTTGAAGTCCACCTGAGGGCGAATGTGTTGGTGAGAGAAGAGGGGATGAAAGGGGGAAAGGACTCACCTTTGGTCCGTAATTGAAAGATCGGATGACGTCAGAGGGAAGGCGATAGTATTGAAGACAACCGGAAGGCGCCATTACATAGTTATTGCAGGGAATCAATGAGATCTTGATCTTCCATTTGCGCGAGAAGTCAATGTCATTAGTGATGACAGAGAGAACAACAGGATTTCCAGATCCGCGTCCCATATCCACATACAGGTGTTGTCCTTTATTCTCACCGCAAAGCATTGGCAATCGTTCGCCGACTGTTGTCCTCACCATAAATGAGTCTTTAGTGCAACGGCCGTATTCGTCGGGCGGACTCAAAGAGAACTCTTCCAGATCTGACGGAAGAGCAAAGACGGCAGTTTAAAAGGAAAGCCGTAAAAAGCAAATAAGATGGCATTCACTCACCCAATCGGAGTTGGCAGACGTCTGGCGCGTTCTGAATGGTGACCTGACACGTGTTGGTCCCGTTCTCTCCCATTGGATACGAGGGGTTGACAAAGAGTGTCTCATTAGAAGATGTCTTTCCCGAACACGTGAACTTAAATGTACAGCACGTGAGTCCAGAACGACCGCATTGGACAGAACCCGTGCCTTGACGTGACCGACACTCTGATTCGGAGAGACAGGTGCCCGCGTCGCCGACATCTGTATTACAGGGCGTGTTCTGAAGACGCATGGGTTGAAAGATATTTGGCAGAGGTCTCCAGAATTGACGGCCTTCTGCCGACTCCTGGTCGGCAGTATTGGCGGTGACGGCGAGCACTAGAGTGGCAAAAACGAGAACCGCTTTGAATCGCATCTCCAAATGGAATGAGACTTCTGGTCAACATTAGAGCGACTATTGAGAGGCGGAAGTGAGTGCTAGGACTGGATCTGAAGGTCAGACACAACCGGAATGTGAAGTTCAAGAGTGAGAACGAGTTCTGATAAGATCTGAACTTCAAAACACGTTCTCATCTATTCTGAGATCTCTTCCTGAATATCATTCTTATGTTTGAATAAATCACACGAAAAGTGGTTTTAAATTGAAAATTGATTTTATTTTTAATGACTTTTCAATAAATAGTGAATAAAAGTGCAATAAATTAGAAATAAATGACTTTTCCCGCAATTTCTGTCATTTTTTTTACAATAATTCCAAAAATAAGCTCTTCTTTGCCTTTATTTACATTCATCTCTCTATATAACGCACGGCAACTGAACGTATCGTAAGGAGAAGCCTAGGAATGGAAGGAAAGACAGAGATTAGAGACATGTATTGAATATATTAAGACAATAAGACAAACCGTTCTGAGAGTTCTCGGCGTTGAGCTTCTGATCAGAATTGGAGCGAACCTTCAGTTGAAAAGGTTTAGAACGAGAGATAATGTAATCGTCTTCAAGCAGTTTTGTCCCACAAATGCGATCCTCTCCCGGACCCGAACCCTCAGCCGAGCCCTGATCTATGCCAATGAAGTCATCCACATTACAGAGTCCGCCACTCGCGCCTCTCTGTGTCAGATTGCCCTCAAATGGCGCGCCCCATGAGAAAGACCCGGAAGCGTCCGTTTCCCACTTTATCGAACAGAAGTTCTCCTCCACGCGCACACAACTCGTGTAACGCAAGTTCGACAGGTATCGCGCGCGACCGTCCATCTGCCGGTAAAGAGAGGGTTAGACGGGAAGAAAGGGATTATTAAACATATTATTACCTGTTGTCCGTAATTAAAGGACTGAACGACGGCGGAGGGAGAGCGGAAATACTGGAGACATCCAGAGGGCGCCATGTCAAGATTATTACAGGGAATCATATTGATCTTGATCTTCCATTTGCGGCCAATATTGTTACCATTAGTGACCACAGAGAGAACAACAGGATTAGCAGATCCGCGTCCCATATCCACGTACACTAAAGAGGAAAAGGGATTAGAGAATGATATGAGAAATAGTAAGAAAGACATACAGTGCTGGTTGTTGTTCTCCCCGCAGAGAATAGGCAGACGTTCGCCAACAGTGGTTCTGACCATAAATGAATCGGTAGTGCACTGGCCGTTCTCATCGGGTTGCGCGAGAGAAAACTCTTCGAAATCGAGACGCAATTGACAGACATTTGGCTGTTTATCAATAGTCACCTGACAAGTATTGGTTCCATTGTCAGTGCGAGGAAAGAGATTATTGACGAAAATGGTTTCATTCTCTTTAGTGCGTCCGCCGCACGTGAACTTGAAATTACAACAGGAGGCGAAACCAGAGGCACACGTGCCGTCTGGAGTACCGGAACGCGTGAGACAATCATTCTGCGCAAGACATGTACCGGGAGTGTTGGACTCGGTGTTACACGGAGAGTTCTGGTATCGGATAATTGCGAAAATGGCCGGAATACTCGGCGGACGGAATGAAGATTGGCCAAAGACGAGAGCGGCCACAGAGCAGAGCGCGAGACAGACGAAGGACGGTCTGGTCTGAAGATGGAGAGAATGGTAAGACATGAGAAGAGAAGATAATTAGAGAAAATACAAACCATTTTGAAAACGATGTTCACATTTGGCACTCAAGGGATCTTCTGAATGACCCGGAAATCGCGCGCATCTCTTATATAGAGGTCAATGTCTTCAAAGCCTGTTTTTTATTCCAGTTCTGTGGAGAAAGTGGTCGCAAACGAGGAAGTCTTCATAAGTTACTCAACGCGCGTGACCTTCACCTCCAACACTACTCACAGGGCCTGAGGGTTCGCATTCAACACTTCCTGTTTGAGTGTTCTGTCGCGCGATATCCATAACTATTCGCACTTGTGATGCATCTTCTCGTGTGTCTCGTGTTGTCCTTTGGTGTGGGCGGCGGACAGTTGGTCTTCGGTCAACTCATCCGTCCCATCTCTATTCCCGGCATATTCTCAATGATTCGCTTTCAGAACACTGTTTGTGAAGGAGACAACTCCGAGGGCGGGACCTGTCTCTACGAAGTAATCTATTATTAAATGTCTTTATTATTAATAAATTTTAATTAAAATTATTTCTCTCTCTCGCGCGCGTGTAGAACGAGTGTCTCTCTCGTAAAGGTCAGGTGATAGGTCGCTGTGCGAATGGATTCGCTGCCTGTTGTTCATTCAAGTTCACGTGCAATGGCGAGACATCACAGAACGAGACACTATTCGTGAACCGTCAGTATCCGGGCCACGAGAACGAGACGAACACGTGTCAGGTGACGATCAAGAAACTGCCGAATGTCTGTCAACTCCGATTGGGTGAGTGAAGAGTGAATGCAATGAATTAAATCTTCTTTGTTTTCTATTTCTCTGTTATGTCTTTTTGCGTAGACTTCGAAGAGTTCGAACTCTCGCATCCGGACGAAAATGGTTTTTGTACGACCGACTCATTTATGGTCAGAACAACAGTTGGCGAACGTCTGCCAATCATTTGCGGACAAAACGGCGGACAACACAGTAATCAGTCTCTAATCAGTTGTCAATATCACTAATACCTTCTCTCACGCGCAGTCTACGTGGATATGGGACGCGGATCGGCCAATCCGGTCGTTCTCTCGATTGTCACTAATGGCAACAAAGTCAACAGGAAGTGGAAGATTCGCATAAATATGATCGCGTGCAACAATCTGGATATGGCGCCATCAGGATGTCTTCAATACTATCGGTCGCCCACTGACGTCATCAACACTTTCAACTACGGACAGAAAGTGAGTCACGAGACGAGAAAAGAACTCGCATTAACAGATTATCCCCCGGATTATCGCCCGATTACAGATCGAGTACAGAGCGCGCTATTTGGCGAACTTGCGTTACACTGTCTGCGTGCGCACTGAAGAGAACTTTTGTGCGATAAAGTGGGAGACAGCGGAACCTGGATCATTCCTTTTGGGCGCACCATTCGAGGGAAAGGACTCAGAGATGGGCGAGTGTTCGCATCCATTCATTAACGGAAAGACAAACGGAAAGGGAAAGAGTTTACCAGAAGCGGGATTATTGCCGGGAGTTATTCCTCCCGATCCTCACGATCCACTCTTTCCACATCGTCTTTGTTCCGGTATTATTATTACTGAACAAGAAATGGCAAAACTCACGCGATATCTATTTTATTGTTTTTTTTCGTGAATTTCGCCATTTCTCTGATATTGAACGCAATTAACACTGAATTTACTGGAAAGGCGGGGCGAGCGGACAACTTTGCAATTTCGATGACTTTGTGGGCATTGACCAAGGCTCTTTGGAGGGCACAGGACAGGGAGAAGATCGTTTCTGTGGCGCGCGTCTTCTTGACCACGATTTCGTCATCTGTAATACAATTACTTATAATATCCTATTAGAGTAATAATAATAATCTCTTTGATTGATAGCGCGCTCTAAACCCTTTCAATTGAAAGTGCGGACAAACGGCGATCACTTCAACAATGCGTTCAATTCGCAAATCGGTAACTCACGCTCTCTCTCTCACTCTCTCGCTCTAACAATATCTCTCTTTTTGCCGATAAAATAGGATTCAGTTTGCGGTTCACTCAACTGCCCTGTGTCATCTGAATGGAAGTCACGTGTTTTGTTATTTCATTTATTTATTAATCATTTTTGAATAAAATAAAACATTTGAAGGATTAATGAATGGATTAGTGTTTTTGGTATTGGTTGGCACAAATGGAGAGGAAAGGCAGGAAAGATCAGTTCTTCTCAGTGGAGATATTGATGTTGAGAGCGCTCTCATTCGACTCCTTTACGCGACTCTCGTATCCCTCGAATTTATCGAATTTCTCGCCGTATTTATTGTCGTATTTCTCGTCGTATTTCTCGCCAAATACATCGCCGATTGTCGGCGAAGAGAACGCCTCATCATCCGCATAGAGATGGTTATGATGGAAGTGGTCGTGAGAGTGTAATTGCGCGTCTTTCTTACACTCCTTTATGATGCTATTCGCGCGCGTGTGAAAGAGAGAGAGAAAATGATAAATAATTATTCATTTATTTATTCATTACTCACTAAATGGGAAGATATTTGGGCTCCTCGTGAATCGGAACAGGAATGTATTCTTTCTCTGGTGGCGCGTGATATTCCTCTTTATAATCCTTTGATTCATGAGAAGAATGTTTTTCAGCGAAGAGCGCGCTCTTCTTGTGTCCCAAAAGACTTCCAATAAGAAGACCTCAAAAATACAATTATTATTATTATTATAATCTCGTGATTATAATACTCTTCACTCTTACCTTTAAGGAACGCGTGTTTTGCGTTCGCAAAGAGCGCGAGAAAGATGAGAAGGATTGCCAAACGTAAGATATGCATTCTCTCTTAGGTTGTGAGAAAGAATGAGAGCGCGCGACACCTTTTCTTCACTCACAGACCAGGAATTGAATAATAGGAATAATAAGAGGGCGGAGAGCGTGAGACCAACAATTATTGCGCTATTTTGGTGTTCACGCGCTCCACTGACTGTTGGGTGTGGTGTGCGGGCATTGGAGCGCGTAAAAGGAATAAAAAGCAATAATCACTTCACTCTCGCGCTCACAACTTCTCATAGAATGGCTGTCAAACAAGTTCTTCTTCTTGTATTGGTTTTGGCGCTCGTGTTCTCCCTTTCGGTGGCCATCGGTGACAAGAAGTTCCTCCGTGGTCTTATCTTTGGTATTCTTCTGGCGCGTAATAATGGATACGGTGGAGGAGGCGGTTATGGCGGACAACAAGCGTTTCCAGTTCCTTATCCGTGAGTATTATTATTATTATTATTATTTTCTTTTACCCCCATTGACACTCTTTTACCCCTCTCTCTCTCTAAGTATGGGCTATCGGTGATGTGACGTCTGTCTCTCTGTGCGCTCTCTGTGCCAATAACTCGCTCTCCTCTCTCTTCACGTGCAGTTTCGTCGACAAAGGACTTTACGAGACGTACAAAGAGTCGAAGAAATTATCGGAAAAATTGTGAAAAAGATCTCAAAAAATGTTTTTATTATTTCTAACAATAAATCGAAAAACAAAACAAAAAAAGAGAATAAAAAGAGAATAAAAGAGAGAAAAAGTGTTCAAAAGGGCACTTCCAAAAAGAGAGTTCCGATACTCTCGCGGTTGTGATTCCGACGAATGGCTTCGGCCGTAAAATGCGAAATCTGTGGACAAAGTCTTCGTTCAGTTTCTCGTATCCATTGTTAGAGTTTTTTGTTTTGTTTTTGCGTGCGATTAATGGAATGCTTGCGTGGATTAGGGATTAGTCTTGGATTAGTGGCGACAATCGGTTACATTCGTTACATCGGGACGTTTGAGAAGAGATAGGAAACACTCTCTCCGTTATGTGTCCGACGAATGGCTTCCGCCAGAATCATACTCACGTCTATGCACTGAAACAGAGCGAGAGATTAATAATTATATATATAAAATAATTTATGATTTTGTCTGTTTGTCCGTCATCAACAGTAGATTTAAAATTTTAACGGGAAAATTAAAGGTGCATTTGGGGGAAAATTTGAGAAATTTTCAGAATATTTTCCCATTTTCTCAACAATTAACGGCATATTTTGTGAAAGTTTTTTATTAGGATTTTAATTGCATTGTTGCCGCGATAGGGCGGTGGGGGGGGGGTGACGGGCGAAGGGTGGTGTAGGGCCCACGGGCGGCAGCCCGTGGGGTGGCGGGGCGAAGCCCGCGGGTCACGCCTAGTCCATTATTAAAACAATTCAAATATTTTTTTAAAAATTTTAAAATAGATTTAATATAATTTGAATCATGAATAGCAT
>JAQIYF010000145.1:0-13203 GCA_034700865.1 Oribatida sp. Gr-Ori-00025
CTTCTATACATTACACCGATTGCTGTCTATTATATAATATATAATCTCTTTTTTATTCTCTTTTGACAACTGTTTGATAAGTTATATATAAGAGTGAGAGACGAGAGACGGAGAAGAAAAATAAGTTTACATTCAATTCAATTACTTAAAGACATTTGAAATTTATTTATTGTCTGAACATTAGATCCATTGCCTCCAACTATAGAGCACTCCATTCAATGAATTGTATTAAAGAACTTAAATCCCGAGTAATAATAGATTTATGAATAGATGTTAACCAAAATGGATAGAAATCTAATTAATTATTATTTCTATTTAAGACAAACATTAGGTATACTCGGCTTTCAAAGGCTTTTTTTGAAATCCGAGTGCATTTTTGAATTTATTTCTTTGAAAGCATTAATTTTTTGTTTTATTAGCCGTTTGTGCAAACATTTAATTAAGCCCTTAATAAGGAATGTCTGTCTGTTTAGAGGAATTAATCTCAATATTGAGTTGTTATTAGTTGTCAATAGTTCTCATTCAATGTCACTGTTATTGTCGTATCGTTAGATCAGAGGAAATACTGTCAGTTGTGTCAGCGCTCTGGCCATCGGTTTTCCAGACATTCGCTGATTTTGTCAAATATTATTGAATTTCATACAAATCAAAGACTTGTTGAGCGGTAGCTCTTTGTTAGATCTGATTCACTCTTAGAATCTTTTCTTCTTTTGCTCTAAAGTTTGTTTTGAATTCCTGGACAAACATAACATTACCGGTCGTCACAAGAAATTCAATTCACAACTAATTAACTATCATTTCTGTAAAAATAACTATCTTTTCATTAGACATATTTTTGAGAAAATATTTTCTTATTTGTAGCCAATTATAAGCATAAAATAAATTGAAAAAAAGTTTAAAATCATTATTAAATTAAATGTCGAAATAAAAATGTTTGTCCGCCTCAGGCAAAGCAATGTTTTACTTCAAAAACTGTCTGCCCTTAACATAAAAGACAATTCCTTTAAGTAATCAAAATATTTCTGTAATTTTATTCATTAATTAAATAGATATTTAGTAATAAACGATATTTTTCTAATTAATTAAGTTTTGGAAACAATTATTTCATTTCATTGGCAATCAGTGAATAATAATGTAATTCAGATATCGTTTCGAATACACTCTATAATCAATTCAATGCTTTTATGTTTCTCTCAATTAATTAACTTCTAAATCGATAACAAAATTCATATAAAAAAGAAGAGAATATATCAGAAAATAAATTGTTATTAATATAAAAGCAATTGCTTTGAAAGACAGGAAACATAAGTCTCAATAAATTATATTTAAAAAAAACATAATTTTTCAGCAAAAAAAAATCTAGAGCTGACAGAAGCTAATAAATTGCACTTTTATTTTGTTCACTCATTTAATAATATTAATAAAGGCAATGAAGTTATTCTAAAGAAATTAGTCTCAAATTAATCTCTTAAGATATGAACCAAAAGTGACACAACTTTTACTTTCTTTTTTCAGTCGCCATACAAAGGCTTATTCTATAATTGCATTAATTTTGATGCTTTCAAACAATTTATTATGTTTTTAATTATCAGACATTAGATTCTGTTTATAAAATGAGATATTCTTTAACTATAGTATTGTATAATATATATAAGAGAATAGGAGTTACAGTGAATGAACGGAAATTATCTTCAATTAACAATTAAGGCTTTTGCGCGGCTGTAGTGGTGGTGAGCGTCCGGTGCGTCCGGTTTTGTCAATTAGGTTGAGCGCTATACCAAATAAAGGCATAATTTATTAGTTTAATAATTGTTGGCTCGGAATAGACAGAAAAAGTTTTTAATAATTTCTTTTCAGTCCCGTCTTCTTGAGCGGCGACTAAAGGAATTTCAATCAGAACTACACTCTCTATTGAATTAGTATAAGACTGGAACTGGACTGAGGACTCGGTGCGATTTGCGTGTCGGTGCTCACGTCACTATAAATTAAAGCTGACGATGATATGCCTCGTTATATGTCTTGTCTCTCTGTATGTAATTCTTTGAGTTTGAAAACACTCTATACTTCTATAGATAGCCTCCAAAATACAAACTGCTATCAGAGCCCAAAACTAATTAAAAAACATCGAATCAAAACTCTGTTCACTTAATGACTCTTTTAGTAAATATATATATAATATAACGTATATATAAATAAATAAATAAACTCTACTCTCCTTTTGATTATTTTGTTGTTATTTGTGATAAATCTGTCAGAAATTCCACAAAAACTATCACCAAATGATAATTCCGTATCTCTTCACTTAAATTATGAGAACATGTCTTAAGAAATTCACTAAAATTTTTGTTCAAATCCCAAACTAACAGATAATTGAACTTTTTTTCACTGAATAGTCGTTCAGAAAAAAAGTATTATTTCTTGTTTTAGTGGAATTTTTTTTAACCGATTCACAAACAACTCAATAAACGGAAAATTAATTTTTTTGTCATTTGATTCATAAATTTTAGTGAATGACTGCTCTCTGTAATAGCAGATAATATACTCCTCTTCTGTAGTGGAAAAATAAAAAATAAATTTTCAGATAATTTAATCAAATAAATAAATATATAATAAATATTTTGATAAATATATAGTTTAGTTAAGTATTTGTATTTGAATTGTAAGTAAAACTAATTTATTGCCAGTAATTCAATTGGAATATAAATGAGAGTCTAGTTTGAGAGGCAATGAAATCAATAAACAAACAAAAAACAAGAACTTCGTTGAGGGTCTCAAAGAAATGTTAATTTTTTGCAACGTTTGGAAACTAATACCAAACAAAGTATTTGAACATTGAATTAGAATATTATTAGAATTGGCGACCTATGGAGAGGCCGTCGGTCGTGGGGTTGTGTTGGCATCCGATCAGATGCCGATCACTGTTCTTCCAGTTCCTCCACTGACTTAGAAAACACTATTCGCTTTAATTAACTTTAAATTTAGACTCATTTCCCTTCTATTGCGCCCAACTTTGCTTGTCTTCTAATTAACTATCACTACACTCCTCACAACCTACCTGTCCTGTCCTCTCTTTCTCTCTCCTAACCATTATTGCGGTCTATGCTCTGCGCCTATGCCTCTTCACTCTGTGGTGTGTCTGTGTGTTCCTCTACCTGCCAGGCCTATGGCAATGCCGTGCCGGTCAATCACTACTGAAATACAAGTATGCGCTCAAAGCTAACCAATACTGTTGTGTTGTATTGAAAAACAATTGACAAGTATTTAAAACTAAATTTATTTTCTTTTTTCTATTCTTATATTGAATTATAATAATACGAGTAATGCATAGAAAGAGGAAATTGAGAATCAATTCAAATCAATATTTCAAAAGACATGAATAGAACTGCACTTTCAATACATTAAAATTCACTTTATTCTGACTTTTCTATTGCAATGTTTTTTATCTAAACTTTATTTTTCTTTCCAAAACAGAGAGGAACTGGCGATGAGAGTGGACTTAACTGAAGCACGAGTTCAAGTGAGTAGTGATTCAATTGACTTCTTCTTATGGTTTTGTTTTGCTTTCCATTCGCTTTCAAATAACTGTTGTTTTTTATAATTTATTTTTATTGCCAATGAGTCGACACTAACGATATGAGTGTTGTTATGAGAAACCAATTCTTCAGTGAATTGTGATTCTGTTATCAATTCCTTAAGTAATGGTTCACTTAATGGGTGACAACGCCTATACATGTATTGCCTTTTCCAGTGCCTCACTCGCAGTGTTTAGTGTCTGAGCCCTTAACTAAATAAGTAATTTGATTGCAAGACTTGCTCTTCATTGCAATCAAGTCTATAGCTATGAATTGATAAATGATTTGTCTTATCATTAATGTTCTGAACCGTATCTTAATTTTATTGAGGAATTAATGCTATTTTCAGAGTTGATTGAATTGATTTGTAGCTCCAAATGCGACTAAATTAATATGAGTTTACATTACATTAAAACTTAAGTGAAGTTATTCTATCAGTAAATGAGAGTCAACTCAATCCCAGACCCAATGAATATCTGAATGAATTGACTGCCTGTCGATCGGCGACCAAAACATTAATATCAGTATTAAAGTTAAAAACGCTATAAAACACTATTTGTTTCTATTTCTGAATCTATAATATACACCAATCCGTACGGCACTGGCATTCATGGCATTCACTCCTTAGCTAAACATTCATTCATTATTGAGATAAAGCACAGGAACTCTTCATTACTCTTAATATTAATTATTTAACAAAATTAGCAAAAAATCATTTTTTCACGAATTCTATCGCTTCTGCTCTTAAAGGTGTGGTTTCAGAACCGGAGGGCTAAGTGGCGTAAACAAGAGAAATCAACCGGTGCTGGCGGTAACTCCACTCATGGCTACAATCCATACGGCAATCCAACGCAAACGGGAGGCACTGTTTTGCCCTCTCAAGTGATTACTAACAATATGTCTGCAATTCATGGTTCCGGTGGTGTTCACCACAGCTCTGCCTCAGCGGCCGCATTGTCTGCAGTGGCCGGTAATCCCGGTGCTCTATTCGGACCACACGCAGCACTGGCGGCCGCATATCGAAAACCAATGTTAGACCACTCGAGCCTCAAATCGAGCGCTTATTTGAATACTCCGGCGATGTTTAACCCGAATTCCTTCAACTTTGCAAACGCGGCCGCCTTTCCGTTCCGTGAACTCAGTGCCGCTTATCCTCAACTATTTCCGGGCAATCTGTCGAACCCATCGGCGAATGCCATCTCTCCGTTCGCCAATCCGTTCCTCTCGCCATATGCCAGTGCGGCGTCCAATTCATTCCAAAGTCTTTTAGCATCCCTTTCCTCATCACATAATAGACCCAAAATCGGAGACGAGGCTCAACTCAAGAACTCCTCTCACTTTATGGCCGTCCAACAGAACAACTGCATTGAAAGGCAAAGCCCTCCGATGCGGATGTCGAGCACCAGTCCTAACGATAGTCTCGTGCAAAACAACTCAGGAGTTCCGTCCGATCGGCGCAACACTAGTATAGCCGCTCTTCGGCTGAAAGCGCGCGAACACGAGATCGCAGTCTTGAGAAGTAAAGACCCGAACAGTTCCAGTAGTAGTGAGACCTCTCTAAACAACGGTTCCGAACAAAACATTTAATTATCATTCGATTGCCTCAAACAATACATTTCATAGCAATGATAGCAAAACCAAAAAATTCTATACAATATTGATATGAAATGAATTCAATTCTGTATTTACTATAAATTGAATGAATTTTTTGTAATTTTCACACTTTCTGTGATCCTATCAATCCGTCCGTCGATTAATAGCAACAAAACAACAAAAAATACTTATCATTTAGAATACAAACTGTTTATCAATTACTTATCAATTCTTCGTCCCATTAATTAATATTTATTAAACTAATTGTAAGTTTTTTTTTCGTATTTTATTTTAACTTTCATTTTACACTTATTTTAATTATTTTATTTCATTGAATGCAAAACATGACAATATTAGTGATCATTATTATTGATCTGATTTTTTTTAATAAATAAGTTTTTTATTTGTAAAATATCTGATAAAAAAAATATGTGAACCAAAAAATTTTGACAAAACAAACAAAATATCGATTTTTGAATTTATGAAATAAATTAGAGGCAAATAAAAAATTACTTTAAATTAAAAGCATTTTGTTTTTTCTCAATTATATTAATTAATTTTTATAAAACTTTTGCTCTTATTTATAAAGATTTATAATTAAATCTAAAAGAGTGTATAGTTTTTTAGAATAGTCTTAACGCACGAAGAATTTGTTATTCAAGAAGTGTTTCAAATGAATGAATGAATGACTTCTTATTTCTTTTCTTAGCTTCTGATTCAATATTTAGAAATGTTTTTTCTTCGAGACATAAGAAAGTTATATAACTATAACTATAGAGTGAATTGTGAGTTAAGATAACTTAAATGACCTCTAATTTTGAGAGTCAGTCGTCAGTCGTATGACTCCTATTAAGTGTTACTCTCTTTCAGTCTTTCTCTTCACTTAAGTAGAGGAAGAAGTGATTGAAGAAAAGGCAGAGAAATGCAGAGAAAAATCGTTTTTCGCACTAATTTCTTATGGTCTGCGAGTTAGACATCAGATGAAAGACAGGGACAGATATAATGTTTGTTGTGGTGCTTGTGCTGCACAAACTCATTATTAAATTGAATGCATTGGTTGGCATTGGAAGGCAATTGGTCTGTAATTTACTATAATCTGATGTCTTCTCAAAATATTGCCTCAAATTTTGTCTCTCTTTTGGTAACAGTAATAGTCTTTCGCTTCAATGAATCACTTTTTCAGACCTAATAAGCCATCATTTGAGCGCTTTTTTAGAGTTCATTCAAAAAGACGTTGTGTTATACGCACGACAAACACAGGCCTTACAATCGGCCTAAACATGGGTCCAAACCAACAGCCCATCAGTCCTACCATCGGCCCAACACGAGAGTATAATTCGCACACAATTTCCAAACGCTTCAGAATTAAATTGTTGTTCAGTCGATAAAAAGTGAATTTTATGAAAGAAATCATTTCTACGAAACCTTTAAATTATACTTTCATTTCGAAGGTATTAATAGAAAAGAAAAAGAAATAGTTTTTTTGAATATGAAAAGAGAGAAAAGTAAAGCATTTGTTGTGTTTTAATATATAATTTATTTGATATTATTTTTTATACATTTTTAGTTTAAATTTCAAGACTAACTACAGTAAGCGCTTCAATGAATAAATTTAATGATCATATCATTTACTGATGTGGACCTCAATGTCACCAACGATTAAGTTTATAATAGAGTTCTGAAAAACAGCACCAAATCATTGGTTGATACAGAATATTAACTTTTTTAATAAGTTTAGTCAATGAGAGGACAACGCGCCCTAAATTGCCCCCAAAATACTGGCCCCAAAACTCCTATTACTATATGTATATCATATTGTCTTTTGCTCTTTCATTCATGAAATTGTATAATAAAAGACAAATTTCCAAGAGTTTAGGCAATAAGATAACAATTTTAATTCATCCGACGTTTCCTTTCAGAAATAAATTGCATTTTTATTTCTATTTTGTTTATAAATATTATAATAAAAATATTTCACTCATATATTCACAGAAATATATTGCGAATTAACTAATTTCTCATTAATTTTTAATTATATTAACATTATTATACATAACTCGCATCAGAATTTCGATCGAAAAAAGCAAAAAAATATTAATTTATCTCTCATTTGGTTAAAAGAATGGTTAGATTTATTGATAACACGAGAAAAAAACAATAAATTCAATCCTTAATTACATTATCTGTATTTTAATTACAATTATATTAAATATTTTTTGTGTTAATTTATTAGAGAACGGAATAATGAATTCCTTGCATATGTGAGCGCATTCTCTGTCAGAATATTCATTAAATTAGTGCTGAATTTGTATGGAATCGGACGGAAAAAATGGTTTAAATAAATACATCGATAGTTACTGTTAAGTGAAAGACTTTTTTACTGTTGGTCTTAAATAGCGATTAAAATAATTTTAATTTTGGTAATTATGTTGGAAATTAAAATTTATTTCCAAATGGCATTAGTGTTAGCGTAGAGTACACTGTATTCAGCATTGTTTTGGAGGCGACGCTAACTTTATTCGCTCTATTCGTATGACAATTATGTTTCAGTGAATAACAATTATTCGCTTTGCGTTTAATTATTTGTTTCATAAAATGTTTTGTAGACATCGACGATAATTAACAATTAATGCTTGAATGCACTGCTTAACAAAATTACACAATTCGGTGATACTATACCAGCAATGGATATGTTATATACTTTTTTTCATTCAATTGATTTCCTCCTAAAATAATAGTAACAAAAAATAAATAAATAAAAACCAAAAGAATTTATTTCTCTTTCATTTCAATGACTTGTCTTAAACGAAATGTTAAATTATACGATGGTTTTGATTGAATTAAATTTTACTTTTCATTGCAATTACTTTTATGGATGTGATGTCGGAGTGGTGTTCACACCTTCTCTTTCTCACAATAGAATTCAATTAAAGGCTGAGTTTTAAAGTTTTAACTCATAATTAGAGAAACGGAAAAAAGTTTTATTCAATTTTCTCCAGTAATCGATGGCATCCAAGAAAATAATAGCATTTCTTTTGGTCACTAATCGGATGATTGATTCAAAACTATTCACTTTTAGCGAACATTTCTCCCATTCCTTCGGTGTGTCTCCCAATGTCAGTACCCAAACACGTCATCTTTAATCCATCAGATCTCAGGTCCAGAACCTGTGTTTCCAATTGTTTTATTGGCAAAAAGTGAAAAAGTGTTTGTTTGGGCCTTCAATTGAATGCTTACTTTGTTCTGTAAATTCTTTATTGTGTTGTCTTTCGTACAGATTTCAGAGAAATTACAGCAAAATTGAGCGCCTATTAGACAAGTGCTACCACTGGTTGTCCGTATGGTTAAGATTGAGGAACGAAATGTAAAATTGAGAAAAATAGAGAAAACGGTCGGCGCTCTGGCTTTTGATGTATAGTAATAGTGAATAATGACTTAAAGACGTTAACAATGTTATGGTTAGTGTTATTGAATTGAATTGAATAGAAAAAGAAATGTTCCATAAAATCATTGGCAACACAGCATTAGAGCTGAATTATCGGTGCCATCAGTTGGTTATGATTTGATTGCATGTGTTTTGTATAACTCTATTGTATAGCACTTACTCTGATTATCACTAAAACGGTTATCAACTGCTAATGTCTCAGAGCTCTACCACTCTATGTCTCTAATAAGTTATAACAAATATAAGTGAATGTTATTCACTCCAAACCCCCTAAACAGAAGATTCAGTACTGAAATCATTGGACCATCACTTGTGCCGAGAAATAAATGAGACTTTGATGGCCACTACCTGTGCCACTGGCGGTCAACCAGACAGGAAACGGCCAATTACTTGCATAAAAAAATTAATTCCATTTCTATAATCTAAGAATTGCTTTCTATCTCTTCATTCGCTTATTGGATATACTGTTAAAGTGTTCGCAAATATTATTAAATAAAAATTGAAAACTATTTTTAGACACTTTTATCGCCAACCAATTGAATCCTCATATAAAATAAGTGCAAAAAAGGCAAAGATCTTCACATGTAATCTGTTATTCAATTTATATAACTTATAATCAGAAACTCAAACCAAGCAAAACATTGTTAAGAAATTTATTATTATTAACTGTTTTCCAATTTTACAAGTATTGGATCCAAAAAATTCGCATTTTTTCAGTTTCACTAACTTTCGCCCTTGAATTTGATTCCAGTATTTTATGGTTGAAGTGATGGCAATCCTATTATTTCTCAATCTTGTTATGCATTAATTCGAGAGAACATATCATATATTTTATTCCAATACACCTGTAATGCTATAATAAAGCTATAATTCCTTCTTTAAAACTACAGTATAACTAGTGTTGCAAAAGAAGTGCCAAAATTGGCTCCGAATCCTCAAAATAGTGCCTTAATTACAATGTGTTAACATTTGGGGAGAGAGAGAGAGAGAGAGAGAGAGAGAGAGAGAGAGAGAGAGAGAGAGAGAGAGAGAGAATGTTATATTCGTGAACATATTCTATGCAATGATTCATATTATATGTTTTAGTCAAACAAGAAATCATTTGATATACTATTATATAACCGATTTGTTCACAAAGCCATTGATAGGCCTTTTGCGTGAATTGATATCTTATTTGAAATAAAATTATTATTTCTATAAATAATTGGATATAAACTTAAAATAAAAGATTTGAAACAAACTCTAAGAATTGTTATGGAATTTGTGGTTAAGAAGAGGAAAGCAATGATTCAATGATTGTTTAGTTCATAACTCTATTAATTGCATTCAATGAAACAAATCGATTAAATCCCACGACAGCCACGAAATAAGAGTTTATTTTTGATGACTTCTCTCTCCATAACAACTAAAGAGATCTGATTTCAATAAAAATCAATTGTTGTCAGGATTTCTATATCTTATGATAGAATTATTTTCTCTTCAACTTTATTTAAGTTCAGAATTTTAATAGTATTTGTTGTTCTGTTACTAATCGTGAAGTTGTTTACTGAAGAACATCAATCATAATCATAATCAATGTTTTGAATTTAATATTACTTAAAGAATAATAATAATAATGAAAAAACAAGTGATGCCTACATAAACACAAGACAACAAAACCCCAAACCTATCACAACATATCATATGCCAGAGTCTAACGCACGAGAAATTGATCGTTACTTTACCGCAAAATAATCATAAAAATCAGTTCCAGAATAAGTGAAACAAATTTCTTATTTCCATTTGATTTGATTGTCTGATTCGAATCGACTGCCAGGTGTCAAAACTTTTGGTAAAACTTTTTTTTAGTTTACATTAACTACTGTTCCCTCAGATTATTGGTCTCTCACTTCTGAAACCGAATTATTAGATTGAAGAAAATGAATGAAAAAAATCGATTCAATCGAGTCGTGGCTTTAACTATAAACACACAAATTGAATGCAATTGAATGCCATCAGAAAATTGGTTCCATTTTCTCCAAAATGTGTCTCCGATTCGTTTGTTCGCCTAATATATCAGGTATTGGCCACAAGTGGAGGCATTGCAGTGAATCAAAAGTTGCGAAACAAGTTGTCTCTCAGAACATACACATACTGTTCACTACATGTTCTCATCATTTCTTGAAGCGCTTCAATGATTTCCAGTGAATGAATGCCCGATGAGATGACTGCGCCCGCAATCATCAGACCTGTAGTGCCAGAGATGAATGAGACAGAGGTATGCCATCCAAACACCAATATTATCGGTGGCACTGGCACTGGCACCACAACAATTACAGGACCACCATCTCTAACCAATAGACCACTATATCATTATCATCACTACTAACCATTCAAACAAATACCTGAAATAGAGATTCATCTCAACGCAGACCACAGACTCTATTACATCAATAGATTCACATTTATTGTGAAATATTTGAAGAGATTTTGCAATTTAACTAATTTTTGTTCTTTTAGTTTAGAAAAAAAAACTTGTAGTCAATGGTTAGTCCGGTATATCTAGTGTTTGGCCTTTATTAACGAGAAGAGGGTTTGTGAGGCGTAATAGTGGATCGAGTGGTTGTGCTGGTTGTGTGTCAATCAAACACAACACCTCTGTCTCAGTGAACGCATATTTTTCAATAGTTTTCTCATTTTTTTCGCTCTAATCACACGAGAGTGAGATTTGAGTCATTAAATGGACAGAAATAGAGACTAAGAGATAGTTATGTTGTTATAGTGTAGTGGTTGGCAATCAATAGTGATTACAAAGAGAATTCGTGTGTCTGACCATTGCTTAGCAGTATTTGTATGCTATGTTTGGGAGCGATAGTGATCTGAGTCTCAGGCCTTTCCTTGTGTGGGGTCGAGAGAACACGCATCGCATCCGATCTTCAATTTGTGTAATGCCTGGCATAGAGTCCGCGCCCAACAGAGCCTCTAAGGCTCACAAATAATAATAATAAGAAATTAGTTTTAATAATAGTAATGATAATAATAACGATGCGATCAATTAGTATTACTTAATCTTCATCATCAAAGTTATGCCCTTCTTGTGAACCATTAATTTGTTGTCCGATGACATCCACCAGAAATCAGATTTATTAAGCCTCGCATTCTTTGCTCCATTCATAAGCACCTGTATTAAGCAAACGGTATGAGTCCTATCATAGGATAGGGACAGACAGGTTGTATAGTGAAGGTGCGCCACAATCAGACAATATTAAGGCTTAAAAAAGTGTTTTACTTAAACTTTAGTTAATATAAAGAAAAATTATCTAATTTTGTTGCCTCACCAGTGCTTCCCTTTCTTATTAAACCAACTATTCATGCCTTCCTCCCGGAGCTGATTATTATTATGATGCGAATTAACGATTACATAAATTAAATGAATTGAGTGGAGTAAAGGTGTTGTGCCAGCGCTGGGCACCGACACAATTAAATGGAGTTTAACTAAACTTTACTTTAAATGCAATCTCACTTCAAGTCAGAGCTATTTATTAACAGCGATATTAAACATTGATTTTTATAATTTTCATCTTCTTATACATACAAACAGTTTTATATTGAATTAATTTCTCATCTTTTTTGAAATATAGTGTTTATTATACAAAAGCTCTTAATGTTTAACAGCTTTTCAGATAATGTTTAGTCATTACAATAAATATTATATTTAAAAGATTTAGTGTTTAATAATTTTCTTTTGCACTTTATATGAATGAAACACAAAATAATAGCCTTTCCACTCCACTCTCCTCTGCTTCTCCGACTCCTATTTCCAGAGTTGTTATCATTAGTGTCTGAATAATGGAATTCAATTCCATTCAAAACTTATTTAACTAAACTTTTTTTTCAGGTTCTTAAGCAGACATAAAGTTCTGACTGACTGTTGCTAAACATCTAAACGTAATTTGGGAGTGTGTGCCCACCTGTGCCCACCTGTGCCCACCTTTCATAACCTCGTATTTCATTGCAATGGCTTTAAACTTAAAATAATAATAATAGAGATGAACCTCATCTGAGAGCAGAACTTAAAGAATTCAAACGTCAGTTAATATATTTCAAACTCCAATTACATCCAAACGATTATTATTACACTTTAATAGACAGTATGTTTGCAGTGTTAGTCTGCGGTCAGACCCGTAGACCTGTTCTTATTGTCCCCACTATTTATTTTATGCCAATTTTCAGTCTCGTCTTCAATTAGACTACTGTCCCATAACTCCAGACAAATAGTTCATAAGAAATGCAATTTTCTGTTACTTTTAAATCACTTTTTCTTAGTTTTCTTTTATCGCATTAAATCATTTATTTTCTCCACTCTATCGGAGGTCTATTTGAATGCCTTTTTCGGTGTAATTCCCATTCCAGTCATTACTGTTAACCATCGGAATTCAGTCCAATTTTCTCATAACTCTTATTTCAATTTAAAATTATTTTTATTCCAATATAACAATACATTATAAAGAGTTTTGTTTTGGAAATTAGAGTTAAAGCCATTGTTTGAACACATTTACGATAACTAAGTTTGAATAAAAATAATTTTAAATTGAAATAAGAGTTATGAGAAAA
>JAQIYF010000146.1:0-13202 GCA_034700865.1 Oribatida sp. Gr-Ori-00025
TCTTCGGTAACATCACGCGTCTCGAAGACCTCTTTGCCCTCCCTATTATGGGAAGTGGTTTGTGGTGTCAGACACTGATCTTCGGTAACATCACGCGTCTCGAAGACCTCTTTGCCCTCCCTATTATGGGAAGTGGTTTGTGGTGTCAGACACTGGTGTGGGGATTCTTCACCAACGGGCCCCTCCTTTAAATTTGGTCGACCCTGACCTACAATGTCGGCCGATTCGAGCTCGTCCTCATCGACGACTGGCTTTGGTATGAGCGGAGTAGTTGTCGGACTCGGTTCTGGTGCCGGTTGTAATACCACTTCTGGTTTTTGTTGGCCACCAAAGGGTGAGCTGTATTGAACCGGGTCTGCGGGACTGATCTGTTGCTGTTGTTTACCACCGATAGGTGAGCTGTAAGTCTGTTGGAGTGGTGACTTCGGTTGTGAGGCCGGATGTGTAGGAATCGTTTGTATCGATTGTGTGACACCGGTGTTTTCGGGTGTAGTGGGTGTCAGGCTCTGCATAATGTTAGGCGTGTTAGGGTTTGTCGGTTGTGGTTGATGTTGAGCACCAATTGGTGAGCAAAGCGGTTGTGGTGTGTCAGCTATGGGCCGGGGTTGGTGTTCTCTCTGTTGTGGAGTTTCTTCACCAACGGCTCCCCCCTCTGAATTAGGTCGTCCCTGACCTACAATGTCAGCCGATCCGGGCTCGTCCTCATCGACGGCTGGCAGTTCCGGTTGTTGGCCACCGATAGGTGAGCTGTAAACGTGTTGGAGTGGTGACATCGGTTGTGGTCCCGGTTGTGTAAGGAGTATCCCTCGTAACCGACGGACGTGTGTGACCCATGTTTGGGTTGGTTGAGGCTGCGGTTGTGGTCGTATCGTTGGTTGAGATATCTGAGGGGATCTCATGTACTCAGGACTCGGGTTCAGATGACTGAACTGTTGTTGGCCACCGATTGGTGAGCAAAACGGTTGTGGTTTGTCCTCTGCTTTGAGGTCATTCGAACCATTCCTGATCGCTACCCGGAACTCCTCGAGAGTCCTGACCACTCTCTTCCCTATTGCGATCAATTCGGCAAACTTGGCATCAGATGTCGGGGTTGCCATCACTTTGGTGTGACGTCAGAGCTCAGGCACAGGGAGCTCAAAATGGGCGTTCTCTCCCGTGTTTTGGGAGGACTGGTATTGGCTCGCCAAATGAACGTAACTTTTCGTGTCACCTATTTGGAGACCACCCGGAGGTGTCCCCACTATTAGGCGACGGTAGCGACTGACCAGTTCTTCAGGAGATTCCTTACGATAGTAATGTACGTTCTTTAAGGTCAGGCGCCTCTCAACCCAATGGCTGGCGATGTCTGTCGTGTGATATCTCTAACCAAATATAAAAGACTAATAAATCACTCGATGTTTAGTAATTAAGACTTCTTTTATTAAAGAGATAGCAATTCACACAATAGACGGATAATTAGAATACAATTAACTGATAGTTATAAGTAATTACTTAATTAAATCACAATTATATCCCGGATCACAGATACTATAGACGACTGTTTAGAAAGGGGTTTCAAACAAGTAATCTATAGTAAAGTGAGTCCAAGACTGACGAGTCGCTGTTTAAGCGCTCGTCTTATATCACAAGTTTTGAGCATAGATTGGATACATTAATAGCTAATCAAATGAGAGAATGAGTTATAAAAATAGTTAAATAGATAATTGGCGTCTCCTATGGAGAGTGTCATCAAATATGCCCTTTCAGGGCTCCCCCCTTTAGAAGGAGGCGTCTCTGCCGACATCTAACGCTTTTGCTTTCCCGGGTTGAGCTCTCGGGGGACGTGGTCTCGGTTGACGGTCGGTCCTCTGTCCTCCACGACGTGTATGGGTTCGATGAGTATACGAACGGCTTCGCCCTTTGGGATAACTCGTCCTGTTGGGAACAGTGATAGCGCTGGTGTTTGACTTTGGGTGTAATACGACATTCGGTCGGTTTCTCCGGTGTTGTACCCGTGGGGGCCGACCACTGAAAGGTCGATCTGTTTCGCCTCAAACGCCATTAGCTTATATTGCCGTAAATTGATGGCCAGTCCGTTCGCGTCGATCTGCTCTTGAACTTTGGCCATAAAGTAATTGAGAGTCCAGTTGTTGTCGTAGTTGGGGATCTCTATCTTGTGGCCCTCGACGTATAGCCGGGCCGTCTTCTTGTAGTTGTTGCACACCGGGTGCCGGTTAACGTATGCGTAGAGGAACCCCTCGTCCTCGAGTCTGCGCCTACTATAAGCACCGGTTTGCTGGTACTGACAGTCGCTTAACTCGCCCTTCAATTGTTTAAACTCTTCGTCATTGCGGGCGATCTCGGCTTCCAAATAACGGATCTGTGCTTTCAGGTGTTCGGCCTCTTGGTTGAGTCTCTTCTTGTCTTTAGTGATTCGCTTCAGGTGTTCATAACCTTCTTTCCATTCTGCGTCTCGGACTGCCATTTGTGTCTGGAGTTCAGCGAACTCTGCCTTTGCGAGGCCTGTCTCGGCGGCCAACTTCTCCGCCTCTGTCATCCACTGGACAGTCTTCTGTATCTCCTCCTCGAGTCTCAATCTTGTGTCGATTAGGACTTGTCCGGACGCGGCGTCTACTTCTCGTGCCGCCAACTGTTCGGTCAATGATTTATTTTCGGCCTCCAGAGTCTCGAGTTTCGCCTCGAATCTTAGTTTGAGTTCTGACATGACATACAGGTCGACCTCTGGGTCTCGTGTGTCACATCTCTGTTGTTTCTTTAGACCTGCAATTTCGTGGTTTCGGGCGATCAGTGCGGTCTCCAAGTGTTTGATGTGGTCTTCGTGTACAGTAATGGTGGCGTTAGCCCTCCGGAGCTTCTTTTCGAGTTCTGTGGGGTCAGGTGGAAGGCCATCAGCCCTTCGTCTCAATTCTTTGTTCTCTTCTACTGCTTTGAAGGCCTGTTGTCTCGCGAAATGTGTCGCCCTTTGGTAGGCGACGAGGGTTTCCGACACACTGTTATGAAAACGCTTGAAATCGAGTATTGATTGATCAGTGATTTGGAAACTCTGCAAAGTGTGAGCAATCATTGTTCCGATGCATTGGGAACTTATACTTCGGGTGTAGGTCTGAGACATCAGTTCTACCCAATTGTTGCCGACCGGCATTCGGAAGAGTCGGTCGAAATAGTGGTCACAGAGGGGGCACTCGAATTTCTTTTGCTCTCCGGGTTTTTGGAGGGAGTAGTGGGCGTCCACGTGTTCGCTACACATGAAGTGATTGCGGTTATCTTCATCCCGATTGGCCGCCATATCCGGGTTCTCCACCTCTTCCTTTGAAGTACATCTGACCGGATCTACTGCGGGTCCTTTGCATACCATACACGACAACTTCCGCACCGGTTGGTCTAATTGAGGCATTTTCCGGAATAGGACGGCTTCGGAGCCCTTGACCTCTGCATAGCTGCCAGAGATCAACATTACCGACTCACTCAGTGTTGGGATGAGTGCCGGATCGATGTCTTTCACTGGTGTGACCGTCTGAGAGATGAAAATCGATTGTCTTTTGAGGTCTACTTTCTGATAGAATTCCATATCCATGTCAGCCGTCATGTGATCTGTATAATACGCGGCTGAAGACGTATAATAATCTTTCAATAGGTTTTGGTGACCAGTGGTGTTGTGATGAATGTCCAGGAGGTCTCTCGCAATACACTTGTCGTCTGTTAGACACGGATCCGATGGAGTGGGTGTGAACTGAGACATATCAATGCCGTCGTCCTCGACTACTTCTTCTTCTTCTCCATTCCAGTCCCAAATCTCGTCCTCATTGTTGATAGGGTTGGCCTCTGCCATAACTGGACGGTTGGTTCGGGTGTTTGTCTACAAAAATGTCTGATTGCGTGAGAAATAAATGCTTTCAAAGTGTTGTTCACTCTTTGCTGTCTATACAACGAATGACTGTCGTTACCGATCAAACCAATAAGAACTGCGCATTCATTCACGTGACTCACAGGTGTTCATCACATGTCATAAGGTTTGAAAAAATAACTGTAAAAATGAATTTCAACTCTGAGTCATGTGACTCAATGTTTCGTTGGTCACCTCCGACTCCCCCCTACAGAGGCGTCGACTCTGACGCACAAATGGCTCAGAACTCCCTTATAAGGGGTTTTCGTAATGCTCTTCAATATTAAAAATAATTTTAAAAAGATTTAAAAAAAAATTTTAAAAATAAAATATCTTTTTCTTCAAAAATAATTGTTTAATAGAAACCAATAATTGCACCAAATTTTAAGCCAAAAAATAATAGGTATTACAGAACGAGTTCTCGACCGATGGCCGGGTATTATGTTGTCCAACAGAACTGTTAGGCAATAATAGGATATTCTTGTAATAAATAGTTGTAAGAAATGATGAAAAATAGAAGAAATGGTTAGATAAGTGAAACAATTGGTTAAATATTTTCCATCGATTGGATGAGATTTTCAAATAGGGTTTGTTAGCCATAATAGGGTTTCTGGTCCTCAGTATTCGGTCGTCACTGGCCAGATAGTGGTTGAATGGCTGTGAATGGGTTGTTACCCAACCGGTAGTGCCACAAGTGATTGATGTTTCGGGCAAACCGTTTGACTACTTCTTTCGGGTGATCGCTGAGTCCCAACTCAATGTCGTATTGGATATGTGGTGGGGTTCGCATTGATCTTCTGGCGAGGAATTGTGGGAACACTTTTTGGAACAGTATGTTCTTTGCGGCCACTGGGATGTCTATCCTCTGCCCTCTGGCCTCAAATAATTGGCCGAATCGTTCAATATATCGCACGATTCCACTCATTAGGTCTATTGTGTGGCTGAGCTCTAAGGCTTGAGATGCCATTTCCTGTCTGTTCTCCCATCTGTTGGCCGAGTGGTCGAATCTTCCATATGTGAAGACCGTATCTGCCGTCCAAAGCGGCCAAAGCTCTCTTCCTCTCAATAGAAGGTCAACGAAATCGAAGCGTTCCTCAAATAATGCATAACCGATGCCATCATTCAGTGGTATTTTCGAACCCAAATGTCCGAACCGGTAGTTCTGACGACTCCATACAACTGATGTTCGGTTCCATTCCCTGTAATAGGATTTAGTCTGAAAGTAGGTATTGATTGCCACTGTCGGGAACGCATGGATCAGCTCTGGGTGTGCAGTGATGTCGATAATAACTGTCATTTTCCACGCAATGATGTTTTCGATGACTTCCCATATGAAGAGGTCATCGGCTATTGCTGTGAATGCGCACGGGTTTAGTGGTAACCAAATAGCGTTGTCTTCAATGTACTCATTGTCGATGAATACTATCATCTCTTCCAGAAGTTCTGCTCTATTTTTGAAGTCTTCTTCAGTGACGGCCGACGCAAAGAATGGTTGCAAATAGTCGTATAATTCTTGAAAACCAAACATCATATTTGCCTTCTTTGACGTCATGATGGCTGTGACGGCCGATGCGTTCTCTCCGTCTTTCCAGACACGTGTCGAATGTGTTCCACCCATTTGTGGTGAGAATTGTCTTCTTTTTGGCACAAAATTGAAGAAAAATCACTAAAATATAAGTTTAAAAACAGTTTAAAACTGAACGACGACTTCACTGATTGTGAGGCAATGAATGAGTTTTTCGTTTCAGATGTGATGATAACTCTATACTATAGTATGACGTCATCTATGCTTCAGCGGCACAGACACGGGTTGTCCTTCACTTATCATTGAATTCCAATAACTTTCACACAAATCATAACTTAAAAATCTAAACAATTAGTCGTTTGTGTAATCCTTTTAAACCATACTTTTCTCACGACTGGTCTCTTGACAACTCAGACCAATAAATTCATAACACTTTTCCAGGCTTTCCATCAGCTCCGGAACTAACTCTTCTACTTCTAGTCTATTGACTGATTTTCTAGGAATTGCTTCTCTATTATTATTAGTAATAAATAAAACACAAAACAAAAGTAAAATAAAAACTTCTAAAAACTTATTAATGGATTATTTTTTTTTTTTTTTAACTTTTAAAAACACAAATCGATAAATAAAACTTCTTTTTATAAAACAATTTCTTCGACCCTGGGGTTTATGGGTCCCAGGTCTCCAAAATAGGAGCCTCTATAGCCGCACATAATTCTAGGACAAAGTCTTTCAGTCTTTGCGGTTTAGAGCGTATTCTTGCACTTCGCCTGACATTTGGCTCCGGAATTGGTGGTTCTGTTGGTATTTCTCCTGTATTTGTTTGGGTGTCCGGCACTGGACTAACATTAGGAGCTGTTTGTTGTGAGTGTTGAGTATTATCATCACTTTCTGGGCTAAATGTCAGGTCGTTGTCGAACTGATTCGGGTCCTCACTCTCCTCAGTGGGAGGTGTCAGCGGTGGTGACGGGTTCTGAACCACTTCTGTCTCATAGAATTGTGAATCCCCTTCTCCACACATTACTGATGTCTTCTTAGGGATCACATGTCTTCTCAACCAATTCCATGGGTAAAAAGGAACGGCTGGTGGCGTATCGATATGTGTCATATCTGTCACTTGTGTTCCCACCGCTAACAACGGGACTCTTATCTTAACTCTTTCACTATATTTTCTAATTCTCTCCACATTTATGATCTGTTCTTTGTATTGACCATACTTTGAGAGAACTCTATAGGCATTCTGTCCTATTTTTTCGCGCACGACATAAGGGCCTCTATATTTCGGCTTTAGTTTGCCGCCCCGGGTCTTTTTGATGGTGGGGTCATATATTTTGACCAAATCTCCGGGTTTAAAGTCTGCTTCGACCCTATTTTTGTCGAATCTCTCCTTATTTTTTAACTGAAATTTTTTGTATTCTTCGAGAGCTTCTGCTCTATAACTATCAAACTTTTTGAGCGCATTCTTATGAAACATAGGGCTGTCTTCGCATAATATCTGCCTTTCCAGCACTGTCTCTATACGGAGGCGTTCCTCCACACCAAACAAAACACGAAAAGGGCTCAAACCTGTTGTCTTATTGGGTGTTGTATTGTAGGCGAACTCCACATACGGTAGAACTTCATGCCATTTGAAGCCCACTCTATCGTTCTTTGCGAGTACTCTACCGATTGTTTTGTTGAGACACTCTATCATTCCGTTAGAGCGCGGATGCATAGGTGTTGTCAATTCTAATTTGATGCCAAACTGGTTGTAAAAGGCTCGACATGTCGGCGACGCCACATTCCGTCCATTGTCGGTCTTGATTCTTGATGGCAGACCAAATCGGAGGAATACATGTTTCTCCAGAGCGTCTAATACGTCGACGGCTTCTGTCTTTCTTAATGGCACCAGAACTGCATAATGTGATAGTTGATCGATGACTCCCAGAACGTGTTTATAACCGTCTGACTCAGGTATTGGTCCCAATAAGTCCAGAAAAATACGGTCAAAAATCCGCTCTGCGATTGGCAGGGGTTGGTATAACCCTTGGTTGTGGTGTTGTCCGATGTTTTGCATTTGACAACTATGACAGGTCTCCACATATGATTGCACTTCTTTTGGCATATGTTTCCACACAAACCGTCTTCTGATGCGGTCCAGAGTCTTCCTATAGCTGAAGTGGCCGGCGTCGGGTGCGTCGTGACATTCTCTAAGCACCAATTCTCTTAGGCTTCGGGGCACAACCACTACAGGTCTCGGAACGTTATCAATAAACTGTCTCTTATGGAGCACACCATTAATTAACACATGTTTTCTTAGAGACCTTCTCTTCAGTCTTTCCGATAATACCGGATCTCTTGCTATATCTATTAGTCTGCGGCAGAAGAGATCTTTGCTCTGCTCTATACGTATCCTCTGATTATACTCAGGGTTTAGCCATACCTCACGAATTGGTTTCTTTGTTGTGGGGGTATTGATGGCCGATATGCTGATCACCGGGATGTCTATGTCTGTGTCCTCGGTGTCATCTCGTGCGAGGGGACAGCGGGACAGACAATCAATGTCTTCGTGATAAGCACTCGAAGAGTATTGTATTTTAAATTTAAATTCTTGTAGTCTTAGAGCCCATCGACATAATCGGGCCGTCGGGTCCTTGATCTTCATCAGGTGGCACAGGGAGTGGTGATCAGTCTTTATTATGAAGTCCACGCCATGAAGATAGTGGCGGAGTTTTGTCACTCCATATACGATGGCCAGGCATTCCAGATGAGTGATCGCATAATTTCTTTCGGCGTTGTCTAGCGTCCGGCTGACACATGAGATGAGCACTGGATTCTTGCCATCATATTGGATGAGTTCGGCAGCGATTCCATATTGACAGGCGTCTGATCTAAGCTCTGTTGGCCTGTCGGGTGAGAAGTGACCCAATATGGGTGCTGACAACAGCTTTTCTTTCAGCGTTTGAAACGCCATCTCTTGGGGTGATTCCCATACAAAAGGTTCATCTTTTCTGGTAAGTCTGGTCAGGGGTTCGGCAATTATGGAATAGCCGACCACAAACCTTCGGAAAAATCCACACAACCCTAGAAACTGCCGGATGTGTCGGACTGTTGTCGGTCTGACCATATCACGTATTATTTTGCACCGGTCCAGGTCTGGTCTGATCCCTTCTCCAGTGACTTCGTGGCCTAAATATTTCACGCGCTTCTGAAAAAATTGACACTTTTCAGGGCTAAGGGTGAGGCCGTGTTCTTCCATTCTCTGGAGTATGTCCGCCAATCTCTGGAGGTGTTGTTCGAACCCCTTTGAGAAGCAGACGACATCGTCTAGATATATATAACAGGTTTGCCGGACCAGTCCCGAGAACATTAATTCCATTACTCTGGAGCACGTGGAGGGGGCGTTGCATAACCCAAACGGGAGGCGTGTCCACCCGAAGGTACCGACATGTGTTGTAAAGGTTGTCTTCTCGATGTCTTCGGGAGACATCTTTATCTGCCAAAACATAGACCTGCAGTCCATTGTACTGAATGTGTCGCTACCCTGGAAAGCATCCAACGCATCCTCTATTCGAGGTATCGGGAACTTGTCCAGTTTGGTCACCGCATTAAGTTTCCTATAATCGCAACAAAAGCGGACTTTTCCTGTCCTTCCGGTGACCAATACTACCGGCACAGACCACGGCGATTGAATGGGTCTGATAAGGCCTCTCTCTAACAAGTCTTTGATCGTCTCCTCAATGATCTGTTTGTCTTTGACTGACGCACGATATGGTTGGGAACTGATGGGACGGGCGTCCCCCGTGTCGATGACATGTTCTTCTATGTCAACCAAACCCAACTCGTCATCATTGACGGCAAAACATTTTCGATATCTTTTGAATAATAGGTCGACTCGTCTTCTCTGATCTTTTGACAAATCGTCACTTATATTAGTAATTAAAGGGTTGTCTTCTCCGCACCAATTAATAGTCATTAGGCGAGGAGTCGACTGGTTTAGTAGTTGCGACCCATTGTTGGTCAGCCACGGGCCCAAAAACCAAGCAATGATTAAAAGAAAAAGGTTTTTCACACCTCTGTAGAGCACTTGTCCTAATAGTGTGTTCCATAACAAACGGATTCGTGACGGAACCATCTCCGGTGATATGCATACATCGAAGACATGGTCTGGAAGTGGGTATTCCTTCACTACTCTAGTCTTTGGATAGATAACCAACTGTTGGTTGCTTTTGTTGTAAACCGTGACTTCTATTTGTTGGTGTTTCTCATCTGTCAGTCCTGGTTCGACACGAATGTTGTCTTTCAGTGCTCTTTCTGAGGGTTTGATGTAATGTAAGCCCTTTGACAGGCCGTCAAACTTGACTTCCACTTTGCCGTACGATCGGGCGTCTATGACTGTCCTGACTGTGGCTGTCCCGTACTTTCCCTCTGTGGGTTCCGGTTCGGGGGCCGCTTCTAATAACGTATACATTCCTCCCAACGATGCGGGCTTTTCTATCTTTATGTATTCAAAAATGTTTTCCTCTGACTGTCCTTTTTTCTCGTCCGTTACTTTCGGTGACTTCTCCGCGGTTTTGCTCTCGCCGTTTCCCGTGAAGACTACCGTCGGCGGGGGTATTCTTATCCCAAAAACGCTTTCGACTGCACTTCTGACCTTATCCTCCGGTGCAACCCTTCTCTTTATCTCCTCTATATTCTCCGCCCACGCCTTTCTTCCTTTATTAAGTATTAATAATTGTTTTTCTGATAGTCTCCCTTTCGGTGGTGTATAATTGGGTGGAAAGGCATCCCTCGGGAGGTCCCTTCCCGGATCAGCATTTTTCACTTTCTTGACCTCATATGCCGGTGGTTTATAAGCTGGCAATTCGTTTAACTTGTGTTTGAGTGTTATGTCTTCTCTGAAGACAATCATTCTGATTGACGCTATGATTACCAGATCTAATGAGCTGATGAGATCCATACCCATTATGGCATCCCATCCGATGCCTCCCATAATGGCTACCGGGGCCTTCACTTGCCTTCCTTTGACCTCTATGTCCACTATTGTCACCCCAAGCGGTTCTGTTGCTTCGCCATTTGCGACCATTATTTTCCGGTCCAACCATGGGAACCATTCGCTGCCTAGATGTCGAGCTGTGTGAGGGGTGACCACTGAGGTGGATGCACCTGTATCGACCAGTGTGATCACTCTGAATGGGCCGTATCTCACTTCCATCACTGCGACCGATTCAAAGTGGACTTTCGGTACCCTTGTGTTTGGGTCCGCTATATTCAGTATCGCATTCAGACATATGTCTGTTGACTCTCTTCTTAACATACTTATACTGAAGTTTTTGTCTGCCGTTACAGTTGATCCTAATCTTCTCTGTCTTTCCTCCTCTGCTTCCTTGTCAGGAGCCGGCGCCCACTCATTTGATATTTTGCCCCAATGGACGTCTTCCCAACTTTTCCCTTCATTCATCAATGCGAATAGAGGCTCTATTTCGGGATCTTCTTCCCTGTTTGCCGCAGCTGTAGTGTATTCCACCACATTCTCGTTCAGCTGTTCCCTTAGGTCAGAGCATATGAACCTCTCGGGGTCCTCTAGAGTCTTCTCCACTGCTGCACTCATTGCCTTGATCGACCCTCTCCTCCATTCTGACAGCTTTTCTCTGTATGTCCGCGCCTTCTCTCTTATCCTCTCTTCATTCCGGGGTTGACTGCATGTCCTGGAGTCGTGACCCAATTTTCCGCAATTAAAACACTCCGTTTTGCTGATATCTTTATTTGGTTTGACCTGCCATTCCTCTTTCGGTTGGAACCGCCACTCCTTTTTTGGGGTGGAAAAGGGGTTCGGGCTCTGCCCGATGGCAGGCGCTTTCTGCGGCTGTTGTTGCGGCTGTACTGGTATTTGGTTTTGTTGGACATATCTTTGTTGTGTAGCGAAAGGTCTATACGTTTGCTGTGGTGTGTATTGTCTTCCCGTCGGGTTCTCTGTTTCGTATTTTAACAGGACTTTCCTCACTTCGCTCGGGTAAGTGCAAGTGATGGTCAGTTCTGCCAATCTTCGTGTTAACCCCTTTCTGATGGCCTTCAACTTCTGGGTGTCTGACGTCTTCTCACCCGTCAATGTCTGTAAATCTCTATATAATGCCATCAGATTATCCATATAGACGATAGGGGAGGTGCCCTCGGCCATCCTTGCGTCCCTTATCTCTCCGTTTATGGCTTCTTCTGGGTCTTCATCGCAGAAGGCCTTGAAAAACCTTCCTTTGAACTCCGCCCACGACGGTCTGTCCAGTTCCCATACGCTCTTATACCACGCCATATGCGGGCCTAACTTCATATGGACGGCCTCTACCATCTCTTCTTCGGTAAACAGACCCAAATGACATGTGTACTCATATTTTGACATCCATTTGACCGGTGACTCCGTTCTCCGATCGAATATCGGGACACTTTCGATGTCCTTTGACTTAATCTTATTTTTTTTATTAGTATTCGTTTGCTGTTGAGTACGGGTTTGACTGAACGTCTGGTTCGGTTGATATGACTGCTGATTAAGTGTGTTTGCAGTCGGTATGAACCACGTGTTAGTGTTCACATCATACTGTAGTACTGGTGGTGGTGCTGGTGTATAAGTGGTGTTTTGGGTGTTATACCCCATTTGCGGTTGTTGTGGTTGTGGTTGCGGTTGGTATTGCGGTTGCGGTTGTGGTTGTGATTGTGGTTGTGATTGTGGCTGAGGTTGTGATTGTGGCTGCGATTGTGTCTGCGGTTGTGGTTGCAGGTGTTGTTGTGTTTGTGTCGACTGGCCACTCGGTGTGATAACCGGTGTTTGGGTTCCGGTATTTGTTATTTGATTATAAGCGGCGCCGATGTTTGCGGCGGCACTCGTGAGGTAATGCGGGTTTCCAGGAGTGGTTATCTGCGTTTTGATATTGTTTATCTCAGCCGTAGTGTCCAAATGGTGTTGATTCGCGTCATTCTGCATATCAGTCATCCTTTGTAACATCGTTTGGAAACTAGCGGCCAATTGGTTGACCGTATCTTCTAGTGTTGTCGTCATTGTGGTTGTGGTAACTGCTGTCTCGACTTCTTCGCCGGCTTCTTCTTCTTGCGGTCCAACCGGTATTGAAGTATTTGAAAAGTTAATTAAATCAAAAACTATTCCTTCAGTTTCTTGATTATGGTTCTCTTGCACTTCCGTATCGTCTTCTTCGGGAGGTATCTCTATCTCTTCCACAATAGGGATGAGTCTCTTCCCGTGAGTGACAGTCTTCTTGCCAGACGGTGAATACCGAGGAACTGGTTTTGAGGCTCTCGTACTTCTCCTCACAAATGAACTTTTATCCCTTTTCTCCAGTTTTCCCAATACTCAGGGTCTGAATTGACTGTTTTATTAGTGATGAAACTTTTCCCTGACGTCAGAGTTGGCTTTGCCCGGACTCTAATCTTTTCACACTGTATGACGTCAGCAATGTTCTGGATATTTTTCCAAAATGGGCGTTCTCTCCCGTGTTTTGGGAGGACTGGTATTGGCTCGCCAAATGAACGTATGATTTCTGTGTCACCTATTTGGAGACCACCCGGAGGTGTTCCCACTATTCGGCAACTCTAGCGACTGACCAGTTCTTCAGGAGATTCCTCGCGATAGTAGTGTACGTTCTTTAAGGTCAGGCGCCTCTCAACCCAATGGTTGGCAATGTCTGTCGTGTGATATCTATAACTCAATACAAAAGACTAATAAATCACTCGTTGTTTAGTAATTAAGACTTCTTTTATTAAAGAGATAGCAATTCACACAATAGACGGATAATTAGAATACAATTAACT
>JAQIYF010000147.1:0-13177 GCA_034700865.1 Oribatida sp. Gr-Ori-00025
TCCAAAACACAGACACTATATCTCTATATACAGACGACATCCAAAAAAAATAGTTTTCTTGTTATAACTGTTATATATATTTATGATTTAAATATAGAGTAAAACGAATTGCATTAAACTCTATAATGAATTTTAAATATCAACTAATTGTTAGACTCTTTAATGAATTATATTTACATTCAAATTGTGTGTGAAATCTGTCGTTGATATGAAATATATAATTGATTGTGAATAAGACAAACGCTTTAATAGGGTTTTGGTTTGCTTTCAACACTGACCCGGTAACTAATCATCACAATCCAGATCATTGTCTTAACTTATTATTGCCTTATTGTCGGAAAAAACTTTGCGAAACATATTATTTCACTTTAACGATGGATTTGGAAATGATTTAATGGAAATAATCATAAACTGGAGTACTCTCTGACCAAATGTAACCTTCATTCCCAGTTGTATTATATTAAACAATGACTTCAATTATTAAAAAATAATTTTTTTAGTAAATCAAAGCTATTTATTATAAAAAAGTATAATAAATAATAATATTTTTAAAAACCAATTAAAAGCTTGTGAATCAAATAGAATATAAAATTCAATTTTAGAGCAAAAAAATATATTTATTTCTGTTTAGAATTCCTTATATTCTCTGATAAATAAAATCATAACATAATTGGATTGTCTGTAAAGGAGTTTTAATAGAAAAAAAAAGTTGTCTCAGATCTCAATAGTTTTGTCAGAAATTCTCTTCAAATCACTTCACTTCCGACATATCCTATACTATAATGGCTAAGGATTTAGCAATTAGTTTGATATGAGATTCTATAAAATCATTTTCCCAGAACCAGACAACTGCTAAGCAAATGCACTCCAAAGGACTTATTGTCCAAACACACAGACAGTATATGTATATCAAAAAATAGTTTTTTGTTATTATGATCGCACCTGACTCTGACTCTCTGACTCCGGTAATAAGGGTCTGATATTAGAAGAAAACCTGATATAAAGGGACATATATTTAGTGCACCGGTAGGTTCAATGGGTTCTGTAATGAGTTAAGAATCCCAAAGATACCCAACGATGAGAGAATTTTCATCTCAAAATAGAATCCCTGGGCTTAACAGAGACAGTGCCTTATCGGCCACTAAACAAGAAGTGTTTTGTAATTATTGGCAAACATTTTGATTAACGGGTTTAGTATTACATTATTTACATCTTTTTTTACTCATTGTTTGTTTGATCGATAAATTCTAAAACATTTTTTTTATTCAATATTTTTGTTTTCATAATTTGTAGTCATATTTAAGATAAAATCAGACATAAGTTAATGTTTAGCGCAAGAGCTGAAGGAAAAGGAGGAAAAAGGGAGTAATTTATTGGAACCGAACAAAAAAACAGTCTTCGAATAAATGTGCTTCAGATGTGTTGTTATGTAAATTAGGAGCGAATGAGCGAATCGGTTGACCGATTGTATGGCATTTCGAACCTAACATTTGTAGGACTTTTGAATGGATGCAAAAAAAATTATAGACAAGAGTCGTAATGATTAAAGAAAAAACTGATGTATAGCTCGCGAAAAACTGGTTTAACTCGTAGCTAATCCACTGTTGATTGGAAAGGCAGGTCTACCTCTATGTCAAGGCCAGGGCCAACACAATAGAGTTCATATCTAACTGTACTCTCTATAGCAAAACTCCAAACTGAATGCCAGTCCGATATTGTATAACAAATGTATAGCAGTTCTCAAGTAATTCATTTCTAAATTATTCGGATGACAGACAGAGAGGAAATATTTGTGACCAACGGAACAGATAGTATATTCAAGACATGTTCAACACTACTACTACGACTACCAGTGCAGTCACAGCACCAATACTACTCTAATAGTACTACAGATCACTGTTTGCCTTATATTGTGATCGACTGATAGTCCAGAACTGAATACATTTGAATTAAATGTTAAACAAATTTCTGTATAAAATATATGCCTTTCCTTCCGTATAATCCTTATTATATTGTAGTTTAGTTCTGCTTAAACACAACCAATGAATGAGAACTTAAAATCAAAAAAAAATTCAAATCATTTCACAAATAAAAGAAAAAGAAGAGAAATAATAGAAAAAAGAAATAAACGAAACGAAAAAATATCAGAATTTAACTCAAAAGTAATAATACTGTACTTAAAGGCAGAAAAAAAAATTGAAAACAATTTTATGGAAACAAGAATTTTATTGTTAATAATCGACATTCTTTAGGGTTACATAAAATTCATTTTAAAGGAAATATCGTATAAAATGAGTTCAATTCTTATGAGAGATCCATCGGTTCGATGTGACGGATAATAGTCTCCTCGATGTCTAATGGAATCACTTTAGTGGTCATCACATCAGTAGTTCCTCTTTTGAAATGATATTTTCCTTGACTTTAGATTCAAAAGAAATAATAATACATTCAATCGATTGAAATGATGTGAAAAAATTGGAATTCAATGGAATAGAAATTCAAGAAAAAGAAAAATTCTTTCAAACCGTTCGCCCTTTTTGTTGGCCTCTTCATAGGTTCGCAACATTTTGGCGGAACCTTTGGTGATAACACATAAGTCAATATTACTACCGGAGCCCAAGTCATTGAAAATGCCGGCGGCGATCGCGTCTCTGACCAACTTCTGGCCCTCTTCCAGCTTAACAATAGTCACACAAATTATAGTAATAATCAAATCAATAATTAACCGCTGGCTTACAGTCATCTCTGGTCTCCAACGGTCCTCAAACACAGCCATAGCGGCCAAAGAGCCCGAACCCATCGTCACGTACGGAAGTTTGTCGGTCGAGCCGTGCGGGTGAATACAATACAAATTGGGGCCAATATTGTCAACCCCTCCCAAAACCAGTGCAGCCCCGATATGGCCCTGATATCTATGTGATCAACGAAATAAGTGATATTTAAAAGAGTGCTAAAAAACCAGTTCTGAAAACGAAAATCTATTTTGCATTGCATTGAAAGCAAGGAATTTATAAATTCATAGATTCAATGATTTAGATGAATGACTGATAATAACGAGGCATTTGGTCAGTAATTGTTAGTCAAAGAACTCCTATTCTTGTTCTTGTAGTCAAACCCAAAAATAATTCTGAACTGACTTTTGACACACAATGTATGCAATGAATGCAACAATGCTTTTGATGAACAAAATTATTGTTTTTATTCAGACCAGTGTTTCATATCTAACAGTACTTTAAATATCATATTCTTATAACTTATAAGCATTTCCTTAATCTTCAAATCAAATACAAATGTATTATAAGTTTTGAAAAAATCCATTTAATTGAAGCAATGATTATATCAATTGTAAGCTAACAGAGAGACTGACCTAACATTCAAATAAAGCATTGAATCAAAGAATGGAAATAAAGAAATGCTTATAAAACAAAATTAAAGCATAAGAAAGAACTGGGAGTTTCCCAACAGTTATCGAATGACCATAATTTCAATGTCTAATCACATGAATATACGGTTCCATACAATTAGTGATAAGAATCGCTTCAATTTGAGTACCGGTTCGCGCATTCACTTCAATCACAACTCATTTGCCTTTTATTAATAGACTATTAATTAAATAGTAATAAAAACTGAATTCCGGTTAGGAATCGCCAAAAAATAAAGTTATGAAACAATAAAATAAATCTAAAAACTGTTTTATATCTTAATATGAGTTCATTAAATGGTTTTGTAGTTCATGTAAACCAAAGATTTATTTGATTAAATCGTTTCAAAAAGCTTTTTAAACAAACATTTTAATCATTAATTCATTAAATACTTGTAAAACAAATATAACATTAACTAAAAACTGCATTCATTTCATTAATTTTTCGTTATTTGATATCTAAACCAAAGCCAACAATACTAACAGTAATTATAAAATATCTGATTATTGGACACAAAGCAGAAGAAATGTATTGAATGTATAGTAATATAAACGCAAATAATATAAAACTTTGTATTGAATTCAAAGATATGATAATAAAAAGTGTTGTCACACCTGAAGAGATACTGTTTGAGGAGCCGATTGGCGACACAGACCGGAACCACTTTACCGGTGTTGAGCCGATGGAGTTCTAGTTGTGATCCAATCATTCGGGTGACCATACAAGTGTCGGCCGCAGTGCCCGCCCCACAGCAGTACATATTGGGCGCTAAATAATGAATTTTCTCGCAATTCTTGTCGGCCACCACTGTGTCGGACGTGGCTCTCGTGTCCGCACCTAATATCACACCGTCTTTGAAGATAATGCCGGCAATTGTTGTTCCAGTTTTGGTCGCCTTCGGCATCGGATAGCCTTTGGCCGACAAATACTCATTCCTTTAATAAGTGATAAACAAATCAATTAAATGTCATTTGAATTCAAAGTGAAAATGAATTGGCATTTCATCCAAACCTTTGATAATTTTCAAAAGAAAAGCCGCCGACAGGTAGTGGTGGACAGATTGCAGACATTCTTCCGATTCAATGGACACGACAGACAAGAGTTGATAACAAATTAATTTAAATTAAATCTAATTTAAACACAAATCAAAAGACAATGCAATCAATGAATTGAATGAGTTTTTCAATACAATTGCAATGACTTTGCAATTCAAACAACACTTCATTTCCTATCAATAAAAGACGTCTTTAATTGAATTGATTTTTAAGTTTTAATCAATTAATTAATCACTAAATGTAATCAAAAATTGGCGAAAAATATTAAATTAAATTAAATTTCCTATAAATCACTTCAAATATTAAATTAATAAAAATATAAACAATTTATTACAAAAAATATGAAACGTTTTTATCGTTAAATAGCAGACGAAATGTCGACACAAATACTAAAAACAATTGACAATTGAATTGCATTTAAAGGCAATTTGTTTTAAGAAAATATGTTTTGATTTACAATCAATTGGTTTCTCAAACAATAAGATCATTGAAATGCATGTCTCGGATGAGTCTCAGGACAAACAAACCATTTCTCTGCATATCATTGACTCAAACGGTAATAATTATGACATCGAAGTGACCACTGATTTAAATGTCCAGAACCTGAAGATCATGTGTTTGACTCACTTCTTGAGCGATCCATTAGTTTCGGTGAAAACGGCCAATAATTTCAAATTAGTTTCGGTTCAAAACAAGAGACCACTCAATGAAGACATGAGTCTTAAAGACGAACTAATCAGCGATGAAATGGATTTACTTTTGTTGACTAAACACTCGTATAGACGACAAATGGAAGAGTCAGTGGACAGTCAGATGAAACGGACGGCGCCTAACGATGAAGAGATAGCCGAAGCCACTAAAGACCTGATCGGAAGGAATTTGGACAGAATTCCGACCGAAGTCTGCAATTCTGTTGACGTAAAGAATTTTTCATTAAAATGTGGTTTAAATCTAAACTTTTGATTGTTTTTCAGTTTCAGAAAGAATTACGAAAAATATTGATTTCACTCATCGATTGTTCACTAATTTTACTCAAAAGTCATCCCGAAGTCGAACCCATTTTCGGTGAACTCAACTTCGACTCAAAGGGTCCGACTTTGACGGCAACTAAAGAGGAAGACAACGAAAAGGATGGTATGAATAAAGAAGTTCTGAAACAGTTAACGGATATGGGGTTTGGAGTGGAGAGAGCGAAGAGAGCACTAAAGCTCAACAATATGTCTGCCATCGACGCCATGGACTGGTTGTTGGCCAACGAAACACTCTTTGAGTCGAGCGCCTCATCTTCTAGTCTGCGGGCAGATTCAGAAGTGAGTGAGTCGTCAAAGAATCAGTTCAGCGCTTCTACAGCTTTGTATCCGAGAGTTCCCATTATTGTTGACCACTACCGACGCTTTAAAAGAAAACAATTCAAAGCCAATCCAAAGGCGTTCAAAGGGCTGTGCGATATGGGCTTCGATGACACAGAAGTGGTGGACGCGCTTAATGTCCATTCAAACAATGAAATCGCGGCCGTAAGACATCCACTCCTCGAATGATTCAAAACAATTAATATTTCTTTAACTCTTAGTGCGAATGGCTTTTGAGCGAAAGGAGGCCTAAACTTAAGGATCTGGAGATTGGATTGAGTAAAGAGAGTCCAATATATAAGGCACTGATGGCTAACGCACTCATACAGTTAGGACTCGTCAAACCACGGGTTCTCTTCGGTTAGACTTGAAATGAGATTTTGTTTAAATCAAAACTAATGTTAAATGAATTAATTTAAAGCATTTCTACAACTGGTGGAGGAGCCGAACAGTACCGGTCGATGGCTCAGTGATTCTCAAATCTCCCCAATTCTGTCGCAAATGTTCCGAATATTTCATTCGGAAAAGCATGCGATCGAAGACATGAGTCAAGTCTTGTAAATCAAATTCAGAGACAATTGTTTTGTTGTGTTTTAAGATTCGTTGAGTTTTTTGTTAATCGTTTTGTTTGTTTTAAAATAAAAACCTAAAACTGATATTAAATTATTTGATTTGTAATAAAAAGAGTAATAAAGTTATGCAAATGTTTTCAAATAATATATAAGAGTTTGAAATTGAAAAGACTATAAATAACTAAAACAATATTTTCTGGTTTTAATAAAAAATTATTTATGTTTTAGTAATAATGTTAAACAAATTGATGGGAAGTAACCTATAATTACAAGAAATTTATTCATTTGACTCAATCACCCACTCATTGCCTGAATTAAGTGAATTACTAAATAAGGATTTCTTTCCGTTAAATCACTCCTCTATATAGAAGACCCCGAACTCTATGTCTAATATGTTGTCTATAACTATAAATTAAGATATAATAAAATACATATAAAAAATATTTACATAAAAATTCAAAAAACAAAAACATAATTTCAAAATAATTTGGTCAATAGGGTGGGGATTGGAGTTATCTGACCCTTGGCCTGGGTGTGTGTGTGTGTAGGGTATGGCGGATGTGGATAATCTAATGTTAAACTTAATTAATAAATAGACCAAGATCATTGATCATTAATTATGATAACATATATCAGTTGGCTCTAAACCTAATTTAAAAACAAATATTTAAAATTAGAACTAATGTTAAAGTTTAATAAAAACTAGTGTTTAGTTAAAGTAATGTTTATTTTCATTGTAAACAATCTGTCAGTTGATTATGAATTGGACACAAGACTTGTGTGAGACGTCTGTCAAATCAATTATTAATAAACAGATTTCTGTTATTAATTGAAGTGATAATCAATTGATAATTAAATGTTGCGCTAAATGTTTGGTTCAATACATAAAGTATTTGAGAATAAAGTAAAGGAATTCCTGTTCTAGTGATGAGAAAAGTTGTATAAATGCCAGAAATAGATTGAAATTCATTAGAACTGGTGTTTCACTAATTAAAGTCCGAAAAACTTTTGGCAAAAGCCAAACAAAGTTTCAAAACTAAATCATTTGTGTATTTAATTGAATAGAAAAGTCTATTTAAGTCACTGTTTGACTGAATTAATCGGTTTTAGAGACCAGTGTTTGCATTGGAGTTGCATTGCATTGAATGCCAACACTGTATGCGATGTCTCTTCAATGCAATCCATTTGTCTCTAAATTCATCGCTAATTCAAGCCATCAATCGATTAATTAATGCAAATGTGGACTCAATTGGTGTTAAATTTGATTTAAATTGAAGTGAATTTAAGTTTAGTATAAAATGTGCTGTAATTTGTGGTCAAGGTTTGGGATCACCCGATCAGAGATCACCTCATATTAGGCGGAGTTCTAAGCATTACGTATTGAAAAACAAGTTTTTGGTATTTGTTTTAAAAACTTTTCTGAACTTTTTTTTCAAATAAAATATTATTTTTTAGCATTACTTTAAAATCAATTATTATTTAAAATCTAATAACAAATACTTTTAACAATTTTTCACTAATTAGGGTAAAACTGATTAGACTTTTAATTTCATTTAAAATTCAATTTTCCACTCAATTATAATGAGATCTTAAATAAAATAAAATTTAAAAAATAATTATTAAATTAATTTAAAGAATCGATAATTAGTATAAATTATAACTTATATTAAATTATTTAATAGATATTTATCACAATTAAAAACGTATTGTCAGTCAACAGAAAACAAAAATTAGAATTAAAATACCATTCATTCTAAGACTGCTCGAGGAATGACATTAAATGGAAGTATAGGTGACGTGGCCTCCAGTTTCAGTGCTGTTAAATGACAATCGGCTGCTCTTTGGTGGTCATCGACCGCCTGTAGCGCTAAACCCATATAAGTCCAGGTCTGGTGAACAGTGGCGTCGATGTTAAGCGAATCCTTTAAATACTTATCGGCCGCCAACTGATTGCCCAACAGATAGTATGTGTGTCCCAACTGTTGCAGTGCTTTAGCATGTCTTGGGTTTATGGAAATGGCGTTTTGTAGATACTTCTTGGCCTCAATCAACAGACCCTTTGCTTTACAAATGGTTCCCTTAATATACATCAACTGATGAGATAATGAGCCAAATATTCCAAGCGCTCCCTCATTGACACAGGACTCAGCCTCAGACACCTGTCCCAGTTTGAGGAACATCTCAACGATCAGTAGCCAAATATGCATTTGCAGAGACCAGAGCGGCTTATTTGCCGCTTTGTTCACACTATTGTTGGCCGCACTGAGAGACACGATACCACTCATGGCCTCATTGGGAATGGGAGTGCTGTCCAGTGACGCCACTTCACTCAATGTCTGTTCCATTTTCATTGAAATGGTATCGTAATTAACGGTTGGAAAGTAATGAAAGTTATAACTCATTCGCTTCTGTTCTTCAGTATTCGTTAATTTCCAACAATTGAGCATTTCTTTAGCGGTGAGTAACGCCTGTTCTCTACCGTTCTCTTTCACCACTTCCTCTAAATGAGCCTAAAATTCCATGAAATTATGAATCAATTGAAAAGTCTTTAGAAACAGAACTATAGAAACCTTTATATAAAGGAGAATCAGATGCGAAGGATATTCTTCGAGTGCAGTCTCGCAAAGATCTAATGCTTCGTCAAATTGTTTGAGTGCCGACAGACTTAGAATTAAGAGTTGAATTGACGGCAAGTGTTGAGAATTAAGAAGAAGTGATATCTTCACGTATTTAATGGCATCATTCAGTGCTCTTTGGTTTGCCATATGAAGAGCTAAATGAAAATAAGGCAAATGATCGGTAAATTGCGAAACGGAGGCCATCTTTAAGTATTTAATCGATTCATTGAGGTTTTCGGTGTAAAACCGTTTGCAGGTCTCGGTCTCTGTTTCATAGATGAGAGCATTGGTTACGCCTATTATTAAATTGATTTTATTCATCAAAACTTCATCTTTGCATCGATTCTGCGATTCTGTGGCCAAATCGAGCGCTTCTTTGTATTGATTTAGTTCTAGAATACAAAGTTTGGCGGCAATCAGATTCGGCAATGGATCCGATGGATCGATTCGCGACACTTCCTTAAACAGGAGAAGCGCTCTTTGCGGACACTTCTTGGACTCCATTAGCGTCAGAGCGAACTGAAACCAAATGTGTTTGACTTCAAAACTGAATTTCATCGCCCGTTCGAAGAAATCCAAATAAAAACACTTCAAAGGGGTGAGAGTTATGGTGAGCAAGTCATAGATAACCATAACGTTATTAAGCGATTGGAGTCTACTTTCTTTGAATTCGGGACTTCTGTCCAGAACCACATTCCTCGCGGCCAACATCTCACTGATTAACAACAATAATATGATTTCTTCTTCACGTTCTCGCGGAACAAATAACGACTGACCGATATATCGGAGAGGTTTCAGTGGCTTTACAGCCGAAGAACTGGTATTTAAGTCACATTTATTCCAAGTGCTCCTCGAAATACCTCTGAGTAAGAGTTCGGCCAATTGTTTAGCCAATACTTGTCTTGTAGTCAAAGTGGAAGGGGTTTCGCAGGCATTTAGTGTCGATCTGTACTGATTTAGAGCCTCTTTTATGTCTTTACCGTTTTTGATATGAAGTATAGGTGCTCTTTGGACGGCCGTCTCCAGAATGGAACCCAACGGCACCACAATATAAGGACCCAATTGTTTCTCAACATTTTGCAGATACCGAAGCCCTAACTCAGTGGCTCTAACCAGACATGTAATGCGGGTTTCCATATCTTTATTGCTGTCCTTATACTCTAAAGACATACCTTTAACGGCATAAGACTCGGCCACCAGTTTAATGACCCGAAGCGGAAGCACTTTATCGACTGTATTGATGCCATCGATTCCGGACTTCTCGATGTGTTTGAGAGCTAATTCATAGTCACCTCTAATGTAATGACATTTGGCTAACAATAAGTTCGCATCCATTGCCAGCGGAGAGGTCTGCGAACTGTCGAGACATGCCTTCAGATGAGTCAACGCCTCCTCCAATAGCGTGCCATCATTTTTGTTCACTTCTTTGTTATTATCTTCTAAATACAACTCCAGCTTTGCCTCACCGCTCAAGAAGTGGACCATTTGTGGCAACTCGTGAGTCATGTGTTTCGCTAAATCCAGACATCGTTTCCAATTCCCTTCTTCGCGATTCCTCTCGATTTCAGACTCCACTCGAGCTCTGCTTTTCGGTGAAGACATTGATTGCATTTAAACTATAACTCAATTCAAACCCAAATTAAACTACAATTTAGTCAAAAAATTTAATGTCATTTAAGAGTTTTGTTTACAAATATCAGGAAAATTCAACGAATGTCCTCTTCATAGACAACGTTATGCAAACAATAGATTCTTATAAAACAACATAAATATAATTCAATTCCTATTCTGTAGGAACAGAATCTTCAGAATATTCCGGAAAATATTAAAATTTTTGTCAAAATGTTTAAATAATTTATTATTTGAGATAAAAATAATATAAAATAATATTTAAAAATATTCAATAATTGCCATATTTTCGGGAAATACTGTATTGTGTTTTGGAATGTCTTGTCTTAGGAATCAATAAGTGATTTGTAATCTTCGGTAATAAATAATTGGAAATAAGTGTTGAAAACAATTGTTAAGTAATTAATACTTTTGTTTCAGTTATTATATCGTTTGCTATCTTTTTGGACGAATTTTCTCGAAAAAGAATTGCTTTCCTTTGTCTAACTTCTGACCATTGATTGGATTCAAAGTCTTTTGTTTAATAAAATTGAATTGTTTTGACGCAAACTCATAGAAATGGTTTTCCATTTGCCAGACCTTTGACTCTTGTATTTTGGCCACTGTTTCGGGCAATGGATTCATTTTATTATAGGTTTTCCTCAAATGGGCTTTTGGTCCCCTTTCGTATAGATCTATGGCTCCGGTGAAGAATTGCGGTAATGAGGCCTCCAATACACCGATAAAGTCATGCATTTGTTCCGTAAGTCCGACCAAAAGGTATTTATCGACTAAATTACGTTTGGCTTCACTTAACGCCCAGTCGTTTCCCGGAACCCAACACTCGAAGACATGTCCGCAAAAGAAAGGGATTTGAAGCCACATATTATCGGGATTGCAGTCGTGTTCTCCACGTCTGACACAGTCATCGAATGACCGTTTGTCGCCCTGTCGTCGGCGAACAACATATGGCCTGAAATTATCGCCATTTCTCAGAAAATAATAATAAGAGACCAGTCTTTCCAAAGGTTTGCGAATTATATTAATATAAATGGGTTTCACTGTATTTGTGCCCAATTTGTCAAAATCAATGTACGCAATGTGGCCGTGGATTAGCGCCGGGTGTCTGGCCTTCCAATGGCTTATATTGGAGGCAAACCTGAACTGATCCGACAAAGACATGACGTGACTGTTCTTCGAAGTATTCAAATGTAAAACATTAAACCGATTCTTAGCGCACAAGTCGTAAGCGATTCCCATAAAACTAGTGCTTCCGGTCTTCGGGACCCTATTGTAGATAATGACAAAATCGTTGTCCAGATTCGGTCGATTTTGGTCAGGAATTTCATCTATTGGTTCGAAATCTGATTCAATGAGATTGTCATCACTTCTGGTGTTGTCATCGCCTCTGGAGCTGAGACTTAAGGCTCTCTTATATTGAGTTAAGACATAATCTATTCGTTTGTTTTGTAAATCAATTTTATTTATTTCAAACTCAAAGCGAATTATTATTATAATTATTATCACAATTAAAGACATCATCACTAATGAAGAACTCATCCATCGATTGCTTGGGTTTAACAAGACTTTAGTCAATAAACGGTTCAAATAAAAGACAATTGACTTTAATTTTGACATTTTATTAGATATTTATTATGTTTTATATTATTTAGATTTAAATTAATTGCCCTTTAATTGCATTCAAAAAGTTTTGCACAAAAAATCATTATTTTTATCAATCATTTGATTCATTAGTTTTGGTTTCAATAAATTTATTGAATTTATTGCAAATATTATGCTTTTCATGATTTATATTAATATTAATTATTAATAAATGTATAAAACAATTAAATTAAATAAAAATAAATATCAATTAAAAAATGAAATGTTTTTTGTTTGAAATAAAATACTTTTTCTCTGAAAACAACAAAAACAATAAAAAGAGTAAAAGTGTTCACAAATGAAGTGACAAATTATTTCTATCTCATCGGTGGTAATACTTCTTCAATAGAACTGAAAGTATTTTGATATCAAAGCGAATAAGAGATCCAATTCTTGTCATTCAAACAATCAATTGTTGGCACAAAGAATTCACTTCCGATAGAAGTCCTAAAAGGATTAAATTAATAGTTTTCACAAACTCTTCACAAACTTTTGTAATGAACCAAGGGCATATTTAAATGGTTAGATTCATCCAAATGGTTAGAATGATATTCATTTTTGTTAAAGAACACAAAATATTATTTTGAGAAAACAATTTGTTATATATCATATTAAGCATTTTAGCTTGATCATTCACTGATTGATTATAAGAATGACCATGCGCTCACGTTTCACCTGCATGTTATCAAGGTCTCATCAGTGGTCAGGAAACTGCCAATTATATTACTGGTCAGTTAGTTATTCTTTATTCATTGAAATGAGAATTTCAAATGATTTAAAAATCTTTTGTTTGTTGAGAGTATCGGTGAAAAAAAGAAATTCTACACTTTTATAACTTATAAACATATCTCCCCTTCATTTGGTGTAGAATTTCTATAAATTATAAGTATT
>JAQIYF010000148.1:0-13135 GCA_034700865.1 Oribatida sp. Gr-Ori-00025
ATGCATTACGACAGACCCAACCAGAACAGGTCCACCTCTCATATGGAGGTATTGTATAAATAAATAAATATTCATAAATAATAATATGAATAATGACTTATAGCTGATCCGACACAAATGGTGGTCACGTGGACCACATTTGACTTCACCAATACATCTACCGTTGAGTTTGGAACCGATTCTTTAGATCAATCGGAGACCGGATTCAGTACTCCATTCATTGATGGCGGGACTGAAAGCAGAAAACTATTTATTCATAGAGTTTTGTTAACAGATTTAACTCCAGGGATGACATACAGTAAGACATTTGAGAAATACATTGTTTGTTATCATAACTATTGACCACTAATCAGACTATCACTGCGGGAGTACTGATGGTTGGAGTCCTCTCTTTAAATTCAATGCAATGAAATCGGGTAGCGATTGGAGTCCTAGGTTTGCTGTGTTTGGAGACCTGGGCAATGAAAACGCACAGTCCATCCCAAGACTACAGGAAGAGGTCCAAAGAGGACAATACGATGCCATTCTACACATCGGTTGTTAACTAATATTTTATTAAAATAGGTTTAAATCTTAATTTATTTTAATTTTTTAGGAGACTTTGCCTATGATTTGGATTCCGTTAGTTATTTCAAAAAATTATTTATAAACTATTAAATTGAGTTAACATTTAATTAACTAATTGTTAGGATAACGCAAGAGTTGGCGATGAATTCATGAGACAAATCGAGTCCATAGCGGCGTATGTGCCCTATCAGGTGTGTCCGGGCAATCATGAATACAAATAGTGAGACAATTCATAGTCTGTCAGAAAACAGTCAAAATTTTAATGTATTTTTTTAAAAATATTATTTGACAGCAATTTTTCCAATTATGACAATCGGTTTTCAATGGTAAGCAGTGGATCGGGTATTGCAAACAACCACTACTACAGTGCAAACATAGGTCCGGCGCATATCATATCATTTTCAACAGAATTTTATTATTTTCCACAATACGGATGGAAACAATTGATTTATCAATACTATTGGCTTTTGAATGATTTACGGGAAGCGAACAAACCTGAGAATAGGGCTTTGAGGCCATGGATCATAACTATGGGACACAGGCCTATGTACTGCAGTACTAACGATACGTAAGATTAACTCAATCCACATCTCATTATAAACCTCTTTAAATATAATTCTCTTATATAGTGATGACTGCACTCATAAGGAAAGTATTGTAAGTAATCTGTGCTTCAGATGACAGACGAATGCCATTCAACTGTCCTTTCAATAGATAAGAAAGGGATTACCGATTCTACACTCTCTGGGTTTAGAGGACTTATTCTATGAATATGGAGTGGACCTGGAGTTGTGGGCACACGAACACGTCTATGAGAGAATGTGGCCTTTATTTGATCGAAAGGTCTATAATGGCAGTTATGACGAGCCCTACACTAATCCTAAGGCACCGGTCCATATAATCACTGGCTCTGCTGTAATCAATTTCAAATCCATTTATCACTAAAAGACATTCAAAACATATTTATTTGTTAGGGTTGTAGTGAAAAACACGACTCTTTTGTTGCGGACCCACCGGTTTGGAGTGCATTCCGTTCCTCAGACTATGGCTACACTCGGCTCACAATCATCAATGCCTCACATCTATCACTGGAGCAGATCTCTGATGACCAGGTATTCGATTGCATAATATGATAGGCATTTTATACCACTATTTAATAATTTATATGAATTTCTTCTATAGAATGGAAAAATTATCGATAAAATTATGTTAATTAAAGACTCGCACGCAATGAGAAAACCTAAAGAAAATTCATTTATCAAATATAATGATTGAATTTCAACTTTAAAACTATTTGTTTAATACCTTATCATTAATTTGTTTTTTTTCTTCTATTTCTTTCATTCATATAATATAAAGCAAATAAAAGTGATTTCACTTTCAAATCACGATTTGTTTCAATTTTTATTAATATGTCTGTCATTTGAATTCTAAATTAATAGCTTTTAATGGAATATATATTTGGCAAAAGTTTTTTATTCCCATTTTTGTCATCAATTTATTAAATTAAAAATTATTAAAATATTAATTAATTAGTGAAAGATTTAGAGATTTTTATTTATATTTATAGTAAAATTTATTTGAATCTAATTGTAATAAATGATTAAAAATGTATAAAAACTAAGGAATGCATTCAACAGTAATGGTTGTATAGAATATCAGTGGACAGTATATTAGTATAGAAATGGTGTGACTATTAATAGAAAATCTATATATTATGCAAACATAGGGCCAATGATTTGTTTGCAAACACTTTATGTATAAGTTATACAATGTTTTAGAAAATATCAAACAAATTACAAAAAGAGAAAAAGTAATACAATTTAAGATAAGACAATGGATTGTAATTTGCATTCCATTCAGTCCTTAATCATTCTTCTCTTCACAGAACTTCTGTCTTCTTCTTCAATACTCTCCTCCTGTTTCTGAAAATGCTTTAGAAATCAAATTCATCTAAAAATATATTCAGAGATAAGACTTACGGATATTGTATACGACTGTCGGGTCTTATACGAGACCTTTCGGTTACAGAAATGTTCGACAATCGAGACAATGAAGGCTAGAATCAGACCAACGCTCAGAACAATCAAACCGACAAATATGTTATTAAATGTTATATTTGTGTTCGAGAATTCCTATTAAATGCATTCAATTCTATGATTAAATTGTAATTTAAATTAAAAGGAACTATACTTTAATGTCTTGTATTTTGCATTGATAGCCATCAGACCACCACTTATTCTGAAGTTTCCTTAAGTCTCCGTTTTCTTTCAAATGAAGAATCGCGAGATTCAGTTGTTTTCTAGAATTATGTTTAAATTTTTGATTCAATGTTTGCTTTAATGTGAGTATACAATAGTAATGATTATTACTTAAGGGGTGACCCAATGGGTAATGCAATTCCGTAATCAATTTTATGGAAATCGTGGCCAACTTTGAAGGTATCGCACGGCTGGCGATCATTATAATAGTCATTCAGCGATGTCTCCAGAATGAAGATATACCGGCCATCAGATTGTCTCACTTTATTCACTCCTTCATCAATCGTATCGACGAAAACATTATTCATTGCATTCATTCGTTCCCACATTTGAACATAAGTGGAAACTTTTGTTTTCTAATTCAAATCAAATAATAAATGATTTATTGGTTTCGAATATAGTTAAGAATCGATATATACTCTAAAATAGTTGTGAACATATGACGGCCTCATTGTTCCGTATTCTATGACATTCTGTTTCAAAAGATCTTCAGCAGAATTGATGGGAACTAACATAGAATCGTCTAAATCGTAAAGAATTGAGAAATTAGATAAAGAATATTCAAAAATGCTTTTAAAGCTTACAATAAACGAATGAATCGCTTATTGTTTCATATTTTCCCAAAATATTAAATAAAGTGAATCTCATTTTAGTGGCCACTGAATTGGCCGTCAAATTAGCCAAATATGAAGTGATTGTAATGAAGACAAAGAGCCACCAAACAGATGAGACAATACGACTGGATATGGAGTGCGGATAAACACCAGACACTTGATAGAGAAGGACACCAACAGAATAGGAAAGACTTGAACACAAAGATATATGGCTTTCATTTGGATTATTCTCTTTGATGTCGCGTTCAAACGACAGCTTTGAGACGATATAAAAGATTAGGGAAACGGCCAACACTGCCATCAGTAGTGAAGCCCAAACCTCTTTGGTTAAGGGCCTCACAAATGGAAATATATCTGAAGTTACAGTCGATGGCTTTTTAGACATCAATGATATACCAGTGCTCAGAAAGGGTTGTGTGAAGTCAACCACTCTTTCTCTATGACTGGTTATAGTCAACGGTGCGATCGCCTACCAATTGCAATGATTTATTCAATAATTAATTCATTAATTTTTAAAATCTAAACACAAACCAAATCGACTTCATTCCGGATAAGTTCGCCTATCATTCCGTTCCAACCATTTCTAGCGTTTGGATCAATAGCTCCATAATTGGAGTCATTCACTAATTTTATTTTATAACTAAAGCTAATCTGATTCGACAAAAGGTCCGCCAAATCCTTAACATATCCGTAAAAGTTTTTAATACCATTCCTTTCGTCGACCATAAGAAAGGGCTCCGCCTGTGAAAAATGAATCGTTTCAATGATATTAACCCTTCAAACAGAATATTATTTTCAATAATAGAAATGAATTCAAGCGATTGATCATCAATTCAGAGAAAATGATTGCATTTGACTAAAGGTTTTAAAGCAAATAAAAAATGAATTAAATAATAGGAAAAGAAAAGTTAAAAAAAAAGTTTATTTTAATATTAGGTTTAGTTTGATATAAAACGATATAAAATGAATGATTGGGTGAATAATGATATTTAATGATGTGATAGAGTGTGGAGAAGACTCACCAGAATAGTGGTAATGGTATACGTCATGTTCTGGTTAAACATTGTCGACCTATCATTCATTCGGCGCCTATTCTGGTGCAGAACTGTTAGACCCGACAAATCAGACCACAAGGCTATCTGCGGATCAATTCATCAAATCATTTATAGAAAAAACATTTTTATTAGTATTCAAAGAGATATAACTAAAAGTCTTTTTTAATGAATGAATTAAATAATTAATTATTTTTTTGTGACAAATATATAACAAAATTCCTAAAAAAAAGTCAAATAAGTTGTAAACCTAATGACTGAAAACATATTTTATTCTTAGGAATTCTTTTGGTATTTTTTATTCTTCGACTGAATAAGAATACTGTAGTGAGCAGTGAGTGAAGAATTAATTTATTTTTCTGCATCAGATGAATGCCTATTCTGGAGACAAACAACTCTCAAACAAGTTATTCATATTTTGATAATATGTTTAACGAATGAATTCTCGTGAGTCTGAGAGAGATGTTTGTGAAAACGATTCACTAATTCTGTTATTCATATGCATTAACAAAAAAACTAATTTTAGAAATCGATTGAATTTCTGTTAAACTAAAGTGAATTTCGCCTCAAACTACTCAAACAAATCCAGTGATTCAGTGATAGAGTCATTGAAATAATGTTTTTAATATTGTATAACAATCTGATAGTCAGTATTGAATACCTTTTCAAAGACTCCATTATTGCTGATCTCAAATATTTCGATCGAATAGTTCTTTCGAGTGCCTGTGCTGTGGAACTCAATATTACCAGTTATGCCATGAGTTGATGTCTAATAATAGAAATATATTTTTTTCTCAATAAAAGATTGCAATCAGTGGTGGAAACGGAGATATAAAAGAATTTCTGGAGAGTAAGAGATAGATAGAGAACTATACTATACTAACAATCTTGAGATGGTTTGCAATCATTTCTCCAAATTTGAATGGTTTGAGTGTAGGACAGGTCTGTAGCGTCGGATCAATAGTTTTTTGGGTGAAATTGACAGTCGATACGAGGGATTCAGTTTCCAGTGCTTTAGTTATATTTATCTGCGATTGTATTATCAGATTGAAGGCCTGCAACAGAACTTGTGTCGCATCGAAGGCCAACGTCTCTTCAATCGGCTATTCAAACAGAGAAAACCATAATAAATGTCAAAAGTATAACAGCTTTTGTGCAAAACATTTTCATTTGCTTTTAAATGCATTTTACTATCAGTTCTTCTGTTATTCTTAGGGCTAAATATAGGATAATATAAAGAGACGAACTCACAACAGAATTAGCTTCACTTTTGTCCAACTTCTTCAAAATCATCAACTTTTCCAATTCATGCCTATCTGTAGGCAATGCAAAGCTCGTGATATTGACCGCATTGAAAGCCGTCGGAAATTCTTTAGACAACGAATGGCTCAATAGCTATAATAGCGGTGGCAGTGGTTGGAAATGGTATGCAATGGTTAGACAATACTCTTTTAGTGACTACTGACCCATCAAAGCGAATGAATGCTAGAATAAGAGCACAAACACTGCTTTTTGTGCCGACATATCAGGCAATCGCTTTCCAATTCAATTAATTTAAGCTCAATCTCACTGTTTATACGATAAACAAAAACTTGAAAACAAAAATAGAAAAACAAATCAAAACTTCAATACAATAAACGAACGCAAAGAATATTGATTACAAATAGAGGAGAAAGAGAACCAAAAAAAATAAGAGAATTACGGAATAATAACGGCATAACTGTTCCCACTGTTCCTACTGTTCCCCCTCTTTACTAATCCAATGTATTATTCAAGCGATCCATTGATTAAATATTTAATCTTTAGGACTAATTAAGTGTAATTCAAAATGAATTTTCTTACGATATTAGTCAATAGGTAATGGAAAGTCGTTCTCTCCATAGCCGTGTCCTGAATATGATATGCGATCAAAGCTTTGCTGACGTGAAGATTGCAATTAAGGATAACATATTTCATGGTATCTTTCCTGTACTCCCGATCCAGTGCTTTAAGGAGACCATAGCCTTCACCGGCATTAGTGATGCGCTTAACTGTTGTCAATTGTATTCTATGTTCAGTCCTATGCGAGTGTTTTAGCAATTCTTGTAATTCAAAAATTCCTGGCAATCAGAATGAAAAGTATATATTTTTTTATTAGAGCATTAAAGGCATTACTAAATACTCATTACAGACCGTAATCCGAGTCATAGATATAGATTAATTTGATCCACTGATACCACTTAAGTACACTTATTATTGCCGGCCAATAGTTCGGCTTTAAGTTAATTCCATGGAATTCTGCCCTTTCATTATGATTGCGCTCGTGATGATGGAAAAGTGGAGAACTGCCCACCAAAGGCACCTGTGCTCACAACATATTATTCACATAATTATCCATTCATTTATATATTACTCTAACTTTTTATCTAATTCAGAAAAAATATAATTCAATCAGAAATGGGGATACTTTGGACACTAATTCAATGTTTTATTCTTTTAATGGAAAATGTGATTACTTTAATGATTCACTGCTCGGTTAGTCTGATGTCTGTTCACTTTTCCCAACTAATAAATTACTGGCCAAAAAACCACTATATTATGAAAACTTTTCAATTATTTCAAAAATTCCTATAATTATATCGCATTAGGACTGTCTATAAAAGCATTTAAAAGTCAATAAATTGAAATTCTAATGATCGGGAAGAAAGAGAGTCTATGTTTTTGAATGCATTCATTCATTTATGTAAAAAATATGATAAATAATTGAATTGATTCTGAATAATGAATCAGAACTTATTCAGTGAATGGGCTTTCAATTCACTTTCTCCTCTCCCTCTCCTCTCCCTCTCCTCTCCCAATCCCTAGTCTGGCAAACAATTAGTGAACTGATGCAGAATCTCCTCCGAAGGTATTTTCCGGTTTAGGGACTCATCTCATAACTGAACAGCACTTCAGATGACATACAGCACTATATTCTGTTAACTCACTGTAAAACTGCTTATTCTTTTCGATTCTTCTTATGCATTGATAGGAACTTTTTGTTTTTCAACTCAAAATGTTTAAGTAGTTCTCAAACTTCTATTTTATTTCTATTGATTCAATTCATACAAAAAACATCTGGAATATCACTGAATTAGAAAATGCATTTATATTTGTGAATAATTCATAATTTGATAACAAATTATGAGTCATTGTTGGCATTCAAATAATCGCATTGAAGCCTGAAATAGGGGGTTCTGTTCAGACACCTAATGAATTAGTTAAATAGAAATTAAATTTCAAAATTCTTATCTATTGTTTGCCTTTAATGTAAAAATTTAATTTGTATTTAGCATTAGTTTATTACATCAATTTCCACATCCCTTTCCCCCTAATCTCTATTACATTGACTAACATTTTAATCAATTTTCAGATCCAAAAACACTTCTAATGTTTTGAATTATTAATTTATAAACTTTGGGATGAATTGTATGGCAATTGTCGACCCAATCATTATATGGCTTTCTGTTTATGGCACTGTTGAGAGGCTTTTCAATTATTTGATTGAATTATACTTTAATGTTATAGATATTGCATAGAAATTGAATATATAATACCCGATAAGTATTAGAGAATGAAAGCGCAGACTTATAGGCAAAGGCTCCGAAATGAGGTGCGAGAACGGCATAAATGCCTCGATTGAAGTGAAGGCATTGCACTGAAAAGATATGCAAATTAGATGCAAAATACGATGATTCATAACATCCATGCCATTCAATCTGATGTCCCTTTTGACAGCTGCTCTCCTCCTCACCCACTCTCCCATATCCTCTCCATCCCTCCCCATAGCCCTCACTCTATCTCATCTTCAGTGTCCATCTCCTGTTCCCCACTTCTGGTCCATCTATGACTTCAATTACTCACTCTTTCACTAATGGTCTCTACTATTGGTCTCGACTCTAGACTCTAGACTATAGACTACTTTAGTCTATAAACCATTTGATTGATATGTTCTCCACTTTATTGAAGAGATGCCTAACTCTTAGTATCAGTCAATCACTTACACTGTCGGACAACACGAGTCGCATCATTCGTATCGACAAATTCGGCCGCAGTTTCCACAATGAACTTCAGCGATGCGTTAGAATTGTGCGAATGGATGGTCTGTTTGAATAGAGTTTGTAGATAATTGTCGCCGACGGGGAAAAGTGCGCCTGAAATGAGACAAAAGGGAATTCATATTAGGAGAGAATGCCATTGAAAATAAGTTTTTGGACGAAAGTAAAAAGTTTTGATCAAATATATGAATGCAATCATTACAGACGTAATGCTATTTACAGAACATTAATGCCTTTCAGTAAAAATGGATTTTTTTTGTCCAAAATTTTCATTCATTAATTCATTTCATTATAGTTATAGATAAATAGAAAACAGAATCCATTATATAAAATATGATAGAAAATAGATAACTAGTGTCGGGATGTCTGTCCCTCTTGTTTGTTGCTATGGTCTCATGTATTCTGTAATTGTATTTTTAAAATGAATAGCAGTTCTGTGCCATCAGGTGATCCCATCCATAAAATAACTGCTTTTTGAATAGCTATTAAGGGGAGAGTTTTAATAGACTATCGACCGGATGGACACTTATATTCAAATGGGAATTACTTTCAAATAAAATATACTTTTTTTTCACAAACCATCGGTTTTCTGACAGAACATCAATTTTATTATATATTTTTTGGTTAACATCTAATGTAATGTCAATTTCATTACCATTAGATTAATTCCTAAATAAATGATTTGAAAGCAATTTTTTGGCAAATTTTAAAATTAATCAATGCATTGAAGCAAATCCACTGCAAAAGCCATTAAAGAGATTTAATTATTGATTAGACACTGTGTTTGATAGTTCATTAAAAAAAAGTAATTTAAATAATATTTTACTTTTAATATCAATCAAAAACAGATTTAAATCCTTTAGAAAAAAATGTTAGAAAATGGAAAGTTAGTGAAAAAGTATGGATTATTTTGTGGCCATAAAACATGAATTGTTGAGTGTTGTGTCCACTCGTATATACAGCCAAATAGTGTGAATTCAATCGATATTTGAAGTTATGTTTCAATACATAACAGTTGTGTCTATTAAATGAAAACTCCTCTCAATGTTTGAAACGAGAATAAGGGTCCGACTGATGATGAAAAATGGCATTCAATATATACGGGATCTACAGAAACAGTAGTATTGAATGTTATGTAACTCTAATATTAAAACTGACAGGACTTACAGCTAATGCCTACCATTGCTCTTAAATCCACTTTTATTTTTCAAGCAGTGAATCAGATATTGATATCGATCTCTAAAACCATATTTAAATATTTGTTCACAAGAATGACATTTCCGATGAAAATAACAACTTTTTAGGTTTGGAGGCGAATAGAGAAAAAAGTTGAGAACACTCTTGGATTAGAATTATTTGTCGTATTATTGGATAAGAGTAGAGGAGAAGGAAAATAAAATTAGGGTTTAATGCAAGCAAATAGTGTATCATTGGATTGAATTGAGTTGAGAGTCGTGTTTAGTGTCAGAGTCAGAGCTCTGATATCTATGATTGTCTGACTCTTTAAACATTATGTTTTCACGGATTGCCTTTGAAAGTAAAGTTAATGCCTATTGAAGCTGAACCGTAGGGTCGGATGTGTTTATTGATGTAACTGTTTTCGGTGCCCATCCATACACTAGTGCAAAGACTTGTCACAAACACATAAATCAAATCAAAGCATTTGAATGCCAGCTATGCTTTCTATTGAATGCTATTTTCGCCTACACTGCCCGCACAACTGGTCATCGCTATAATGGTTGGGCTCTTTCATAGACTAATTATACCATTTTTTATATATTTGCTACTAAATAGGTATGCGATGAGACATTACGACTATTGTTAACGTCTGGATCATTATATTTAATATTAAATATTTTTATGGATAGAGAATGCATTCAAACCGTGTTTATTCAGGCAAACAATTGCTTTAACAGAAATTTTCTATACTTTTTTGTCAAACCATATATGAATAGAGAGAATCAGTTATTATTAGTGAAAAAACATTATTATTTTTTTATTGCACTACAATTGTGACTGAAATTAGTGTTCATTTATATTATATAACACTAATTAAAACTTTGTTTTGAGTGACTTTATTCCTCATTAATATAAGCGAAGCATTTAATATGAGAAGAGAGTTCATTAAAACCTAAAAGCAAATGAATGGGAAAGCCGTTTGAAATTAGAAAATTCTGTTGTCAACAGAATGTTCAATAAAATCGTGGCGAATGTGGTTTAGATATTGTTTACACAACTGATTATGAGTGTGCGCTTGAATGTCGAAGAATATCTTCTATTTCGGGCAAACAGTCGCTATTCTTAAGTAGAAATTAAATGACAATACAATGTATATTGAAATTCATTGATTTGCTGACAAAAACGGGGAATATTTGATAATATTTAGCATTCGATCTGAGAATATATCAGTTAATAAAAGTAGAATTGCATTGAATTTGAATGTAATTCTTGAATAGAATACGAAAATGCATTCAAATATAACATAAATACAAAAGAGAAAGAAATAAATAAATTGAAGAAACATATAGTGAAGACACAGAATAAGGAATTTGTAGAGAATTTGGGTTAACTGAGGACTAAACCATTGGCGGTCTAAAGGTGTTATCGATGGCATGAAAATAGTGATTAACTCTTCACCAAATCTGAGTGAACGCCCAAATAATTTGTAGGCATAGCTTAAAACGGATGAGTTTTTAATTAGTAATTGTTTTTACTATAATTCTCCACTACTTTACTGTTCACTTTGTGATTCTCCTGCCGGTGCTCTTTCACCAGATTATCATTGATCGACAATTATATCGAAATTAATATATAATTATTTCATAATAGACTCACCGATCGGTATGCGTTCCGGTACTGATAGTAAATCAGAATTGTTTCCATTGATTGCCATAAATTGCAACCAAAAGAGCACTATTTGAACCACCAGTACATGGCATCGATGGCGAGGCTTCACATCCGCACCCATTTTTTGATATTTTTTAATACTATTTTCGTTCAATGCTCTAACAAATCATTATTTTTCGACTTGAAGTACAATTTGAAAGGAAAGGACACCAAAAAACGGCTAAGAAATCAATTCCAAGTTTTGGGCGTTTTTGCAATACATTGGTAGCGAACGAAATGCAAATCTCGTGTCTCTCATATGTGGTTATGGATAGAGAACTGCTTTAATTTGGATTAGTTTTGTTGCTGTTCTCTGCCTTCCCTTCAATAGCATTGCATATTGTATTCAATTCTATACTGAATACAGACAGCGATTCACTACACTATCAAAGGTTTAGTGATTTCGCGTACCATTACGTCATCACAATTATTGATTTTTGCCCGGAATACATCTCTCTCTCTCTCTCTCTCTCTCTCTCTCTCTCTCTCTCTCTCCACGCTCTCAGTCTGTCTTTCAGATCCCGATCCTCTGCCTCTATGTATCTCTCTTATAGAATATTCTTCTGTTCTTCAGACCGAGTCCTCGTCTGAACCATCCATTCCATAGTTTAATGCATTTCTATTCAGAGCTATTCATTCATTTCATGAGTAATTCATTCGTAATATTTATGAATATATTGCAAGACTTGTAGCTTTGGCTAAGAATTCCACAGAAATTAGTTCAGAATATAAATTAAATTATTTCTCTTTTTGTTAATCCAAATAAATTGTGTGAAAGGAATGAGTGAATCAATTGGCCGAATGTCTGCACAAATTGATGGCAGGAATGTGTGAATCACATACTTATAAATCGAAAAACACAATTGACATCCATTTCCATCGCTAGCACTCATCCAATTCTCTCCTCCATTCGATTATATATCGCTTTAAACTTATTTCGCAAAACAACTCCTAAACCACTGATATCTGAGGGGATATTTGGACCCAATCTGTAATGTCATTACCATTGGTCCTAAATCTCTGTACTATAAGTGAATTGCTCTTCAAATTAATTATTTTTCACTTTAATTCGAAAAAGTCATCGAAAATGTATTATATATTCAACAAAACTAATTAATTTATAGCACATATTCTGGAAAATTCTCTGCAAATGAAAATCCAATTCAATTTAAGGATTCTTTTAAATGAAAATTTCAACAAATTTTCAATTTGTAACCCAAATGAACAATAAAGTCAATGTCATTATTACTGAATAATTCATTCATTCAATACATTATTCTCTAGTTTTGTTAGCAATGAATTTGATGTGACTTTAGCTCTAAATTTATGAAATATTTACGACCAAAACAAATATGAATTTACTGTCTCTGAAAAAAATGAATACAATTGTAAAATAAATGAATTTCCCTTTTTTAACATTAAATAAATATTTAGAAAATTGTTTTAAATAGTATATAACAGAAGAGATGATAAATATTTTATGGAAAAAAGCCTATTCTTTAGGTTTGACGGAATTCAGTGCTTCACCAATGCCTGCAAAACGTCATTAAATTCCCCGGAGATTCTGAATTAGTAATTGTTATTCCGATGACGTTGTGCTCCGGGTCCGAGATTTCTCTAATAAATTATTCAATTTCTGGTCTAAATATATATAAAAAAAATTGTCATTTCGAGAGATG
>JAQIYF010000149.1:0-13133 GCA_034700865.1 Oribatida sp. Gr-Ori-00025
GTATTGTTTAAATTCTGTCCAAACATGTGATACTCATTACAACGGAACTAATGACTCGATCCCTTGTGAGGACACCGTCTCTCAAGTGGCCAACAGTACGGACCAGATCTGTGACCGATCCGAGTGTTTGTGCGCCGACCGACGGCAGGCCATCGGCTGTCGTCAGTGCAAGTGTTATACCGAATGCCTTTCCCGCGGACTTATAGTAAATGCAACCAATGGTTGGTTCGGCACTCACTTCGGTCCACATATTAGTGACGGTTCTCCGCAATACTGTCTCTGGATTTTAACGACACATCACGTTATGGACGCAAACACTCTCTACTCATACTTCAGGACCAGTTCCCGACACACCACTCCTCCCATAGCGCCCATCCGTATGACTATTGAGAGTGATATGAGAGTGGAGTGTCCCAACTCTAATATCCAGGTGTTTGATGGCGTCCCTGATTTTGTGGCTTCGGGTGCTCTCAGCAGAAAACTAGGCTTTTATTGTGGAACTGATCTGAGAGAAGACATACATTTAGTGGCGTTATCCGGCTTTTTGACCATATTTTTTGAACGCCATGACCCGAACCAAGGGTTCAACGCATCGTATGTTCGTCTGGACTGTAATTCGTGCCTCTCTTTCGAAGAGAGACAATGTGTTGACAACCAATGCATTTGTGCCGATAATAGGATTGGATCTGATTGTGAGCTAAATGTTTGTCCGAATAATTGCTCCGCTGATGAAAATCATGGGACTTGTGATCAAATGAACGGCCGATGCGTTTGTATGCCTAAGTTTGGAGGAGAAGACTGCTCTCAATACATGTCTTTGTCGGCTAATCGTCTCATTTGGTCGACTCTATTCAACTGCGAGGCCGCCAAACCTTACTTACCGTCGCTTTCGATGTATTTGCCGCGAATGGGACACTCATTAGACAACACAGAGAACTCTCTTTGGGTGTTCGGCGGATATTCCAGTACTAGAGGACAGTTGGGGGATATGTTTAGATTCAACTTAATATCTTCGCGTTGGGAAGAAATCAAACAATCGAATGGTAAACCAGATAAAGACAATTCCCGTTCTGGTCATCCACAGCCCCGGCATTTTCACGCGACCGCTCTCTATGAAGACTTAATTTATTTGTTTGGAGGTCTGAGTCAAGCGCACGGAGTTTTGGATGACTTCTGGAAATTTCATACATTGGAACTGAATTGGATTAAAATGCAAACTCCAGGATATGTTCCGGCACTGGCCGGACATTCATTGACCGCAACCGATGGAAAGTTAATACTGATTGGCGGCTATTCTTCAAACTATGGCTTTCTAGAGAAGACCTTTGAGTACTATATCGATGAAGAAAAATGGAAAATATTGAACACAAGTGGCGTCAGTCCCGTCGGTCTCTACGGACACAGCGCTGTATTTCACTCACATTCGAACACAATTTATGTCTTCGGAGGTGTTGTCTATAATATGGATAAGACATCAGTTTCTGGAGATTTATATGCATTAGATTTGGGTAAATATGTTTGGAATCGACTGCCGGCCGACGAACACATCAATCCGATCGGTTCGCGACCAGAATCTCGTTATTTTCATTCATCCGTTTCGACCGAACTCTATATGATTATAATCGGCGGTCGAAGTAATGACAGCAACGCTATTACGAACTCTATTTATGCCTACATTTATAGGTGTAATAAATGGATTTCTCTTCAAATGGACTCAATTCCAGTGAGCGGTCAGCCACCAGACCCTTCTGTCGCTCTGGCGGTTACACTACAGGACAATAATATCTATATATTTGGTGGAACTGATGGCCAGACAAATGGCAATCTATACCGCCTCTCATTACCCAAAGATTTGTGTCAACTCTTCTCTCACTCACGACTGGGTTGTCTTCGACACATTGGGTGCTCTTATTGTTCTGTTTATGAGAACGGACTCAACAAAACATTTTGTTATTCGCAAGACTTAACTATTCCTCAGAGTTGTTATAACCCAAAGGGCGCCTCCGAAGTGGCCCAAGGGATCAGTTGTGGCATTGAGTTGATAGAGAGGCGGAACTGTTATCAATACAAAACATGTGTGGATTGTGTGGCCATTTGGCCAATATTTGGTTCGGCAAAACAGGTCTGTCAGTGGTGTTCAAACTGTCAAAACGGTCGATGCATTCCAGTGGGCGGTTCCTGTGAACGCGAGCCCTATTGCACTCTTCAGCAGCGAGTCATCAGTTCTGGCCATTTATGTCCTCTACGATCGTGTTTGGCATCTGATTGTCATAAATGTGGATCAATTGGGGGCTGTATGTGGACCCGACAGGTCTTGAGATCGTCTGAATTGGGTCACACACTGAATGTCAAACCCATCTTCGACTGGACGTGTGTTCGTAATATCCTTCAAGACGTCACTTCCATTGTTGTCGAATCAATGCCTCCCCTGTCCTGTCCGGCCCGTTGCTCACGATTTACAAATTGTAGCTCCTGTTTGGAGAGCGCCGGTGGAGAGGGAGGACATCACTCATGTTCTTGGGCTCAGAATATCAATCAATGCATTTCTCCGAGTTTTGTAGCGCTCAGATGTGAAGCCGGTCTTTGCGGTAGTTTAGTGCTGACCGGTTCCCGATCTCAGTGTCCATCAACTTGCCATGACTTGACTCAATCGTCGCATTGTTTATCACGTCCCCACTGCGGGTGGTGTGCCTTCAAAGGGTCAGCCGTTGACGGCAGAGGCCTATGTCTTGAGGGACAGTTGTTCGGACCGATTGGAGGCAATTGTAAAGCAGGACTCGTTGGCATTTATAGTATTCCTCTTCCGTCCCAAGTCTCTAAATGGTTGGCCCAATCGGAAGGACCTCCGAAATGGGCGTATTTAGAGAGACCTAAAGGTTTGCTTTTAATTAATTGAAACGAAATGTCATTTATTTGACATTTATTTCCAATTTAGAGAACGAATGCCTTAACGGACACCACACTTGTGATGACAGAAACGAAGATTGTATTGATCTCGAGGAAGGATTTATATGTCGGTGTAAACCGGGTTATGTGGTTGAAGGGACTCAATGCAAGGCCACGTGCCATCAGGGATGTGTGTTCGGCACTTGTGTCGCACCCGATGTCTGTCAATGCAATTTCGGTCGGTTTTTACAATTGAATTGAATGAACAAAGAAATGACTCAATTCTTGTAAATATAGGTTATGTCGGAAACAACTGTTCGTTTACCTGCCTGTGCAACGGTCACAGTAACTGCGCGGGAGTTAACCGATTGAGTGATTGTCTTGAGTGTCAGAACCACACTCAGGGCTCTCAGTGCCAAAAGTGTAAACCATTTTTCGTTGGAAATCCGATCAATTCTGGGAAATGTATTCCCTGTAAGACTTATTGCAATAATCATTCGGACGTCTGTTTGGAACGTCAACTCTTTGATCGACTGAAGAACTTTTCAGGACTTCTCGATTCAATCAGTTCTCAGGAGGAAATCGAACAAATAATTGGTCAGACCATAGAAGAGGGACCGACTTCTGGCGCTGTTTGTGTTAACTGTAAACACAATACTAATGGCAATACATGTGATTCATGTATTGACGGCTTCTTCCAGAACAACGCCGAGAAGATCGGTGACGGGTGTCGGCGCTGTCACTGTAATGGCCACTCAGACACCTGTAACAAAGTGACGGGAGAGGACTGTCTCTGTGATAACAGTACTGAAACGGACCGAACCTGTTCTCAAAACAATAGCAAGAATTCGATGACTCCCTGTTGGCAAATGCAATGCGCGAAATGCAAAGAATACTTCTTAGGCGCGCCCACTAATGGCCACCAATGCTATCGACATATGTTTTTGGATAAGGAGTACTGTTTTGATCCAAAAACACAAGAAGACTGTGCGCGGAGACCAAGTGGTCTACCATTTGGCAGAACTGTGTTCTTTGCAGTACAGCCCCGGTATATGAATGTCGACATTAGAATCTTTGTGGACGTGACTAAAGGTGCGGTCGATTTGTTTCTATCGGCAAAAGAGGACACTTTTGTAGTGGAAGTGAACAAAACAAATGGTTTCCATTGGATTTGGTTGGACAAGAAGTACACGACTGACATACCATTCGATAATAATTTCAATGATTTGGACAGTCTTTCACTTAAACGGCAAACCACTCCTTCCAACGACACACTCAGAATCAGTGCGTCTAAGGTCCAGACCAGTGGACCGGCCCTTAAGATGAAACACAGGGCACCCAATGATCTCATTTATTACCTGACGATTACAGATCCGAATGAATTCCTTTTAGTACGTAATCTGAGGAACCGTTTAGTGATAACAATACCTCAAGAAGTCCACGATTTAAGGAGTACTCGATTTTATATTATTTTGAAAAGCATTCAAACTCTGACCGATTCGGATACCAATTCGGAAGTGAAGAGTTTGGGTTCGATATTCTTCCGTCAGGACCAGAGCCGTATCGATCTCTTCGTATTCTTCAGTGTTTTCTTTTCCTGTTTTTTCCTTTTCCTTTGCGTTTGTGTTATGGTTTGGAAAATAAAACAGGCGTTTGATATGCGAAGGGCCAGACGTCTACACGTGGCGGAGATGAAACACATGGCCAGCAGACCATTCGCCACAATACTCATTCACATCGACGGCTCCACCACTTCAGACGACGTGGAGTTCGCCCTCTCGTCGCCCACTCATTATCTCAGAGAAGGAAACGTTAAGAAATCCAGAGGATTTAGATTCAAAGGAAGTCTTTCGAGTGAGTCGTCGGACAAACACTTTATTTAATCGAAGAATTGTTCACTAAATCTCTATTTCTGTTGATTAGGTTTGAAAGACTCGCCCAAAGCTCAGGTACATCCGGAGTCTTACGACAAATATTTGATACGTCCAGTCGCTGTGGAGCCCACGTCTGATGGGGTGTCGGCAGTGGTCACAACACTCATTCATCTTCCCGGCGGTAAGACAGCGCCCAACCGCTTGTCTTTGGCGTCCACTCTGGTCTCTTTGCGTAACTCTCATCACATCCTAAACATTAACAGTCAATACAATAGTAGTAATAACATCGGGAAAGTCGGTGCAGACGTCTGGCGGACAGCCATCAGACGGAGACCTCATTTTGCATTCTAGTCTTCATTATTAATAAATGATTTATTAATTTGAATATAATTTAAACTGTGATATAAATAGTAGAAGTGTTTCGAATATTTTGATTATTAATCAGTTCCTCATTAATAATCATTCACTCATTTAATGGAATTTTTATTTTACTCTTAAGACAAATAACCAAATAATCGATGAATTCTTTTGAATTGAAAAGTATTTTATATCTCTTAACGACTGAAAACTCAATAAAAAAATTAATTTAAACTAAATTTTTAAGTCATTTCTCACTAAATTAGAGCTAAATTATAGAGAATTTCAATGGAAATGAACGGCAATTACCTTAAAAAGTGTTCAGAATTTTATTGAATATATTTTTGTACAGAATTTAAATGATTTTTTTTTCGCCAATTAATGAGTGGAATGACTGAATCGGTGATCCCATTGTCTTAATTGATGGCCAGCGCGTCGTTTTGCATCTCATGAGTCATCTGTGTCTGCAAATCACTCAACTTCTTCTTCAGTTGATTCAGTCCTGACATTACAATATTCGCCGGTTTTAGACAACCGGACGACTCGACTGTGAAATAGAATTTATTCGGTTTTCCGTCTCTTATATAATCGGCTTCAAAGCGATTGTCTTCATCGCCGAACTCTGAATATTCACTTCGCGGCCACTCTTCCGGCTTCGGAAACAATGTATGTCTGAACGCATTGTCCGGATCGTATTCGAAGGCCACTCCACACGTCGGGTTCCACTTCGCGTGTTCTTTACCGAAACCTAATTTTCAAATCAAGTAAAACGTTAGTAAAAGAGTGGAACCATTGGATCAATTGATGGCAACCTTTCTTGGCGTAGGCCTTGATTTTGAGTTCCTGTCCGCGCCTTAACTTCACAATAAGTATCTCATTGTCGACATCCGTCTCATCGTATTCTTCGTCGTTGTCGTGATGTCTGGACGAGACGGGAACGACACGAGAGTCCGACGACTTCAGGTCAGCGCTGGTCACGGATTTGGTCTCTTCTGTCGTACACTTGACATCGAGTGTGAACTCAACGGAACAGTCGGGACAGAAGTCAACGCACGTGCAGTCGCGCGAGTACTGCATCCGATCGACCACTTCATCGCACGTCAAAGGGATTAAACCCAAGCGATGAGCGATGAACTCGTCGTGAAGTACCGATGAGTTGGCCTCCAATTGCACCCAATCTATGGCCAGAGTCGGCACTTCAGCCATAAAAACCCGGCGCAAAGCGTTCGCCACCGAAAGGTCAGTGTCTTCTACACTGAATTTAATGCTCTCTTCAGTGATTCCCGACTCAGGGATGGCCACCGATGGCTGATTCGCGTACGGCATCACTAAATGGACACAACTTTTAACCACTAATTGATTTGAATTTCAAAATAATTACAAAATATTTTCAAAGCGTTTGTGAATTAGACATAAATAACGTCAAAGACTTTGAACACAGAATTGATTTTTGCTTTTTCTCACATTTATTGTAATGTTATTTATGAATGATTTTGAGACAAAGAGAGCCCAAGACTGCCATCTATTGAATGATTTGTTAACAAAATATTCAAAATTAGTCTCACTTTTCCACAAAAGAGGGCGAGAGTTGGTCTATAAGTAAAATAAACTCAAAGTTTGGGAATTTAGCGGTAATTTCGGTTAAATTACTTGTTTTTAGAGTTAAGTAATTATAAAAAAGTTTTTATATTATTATTATTTAATTACTTTATAATACAATTAAAACTTATTTATAATTAACTCTTTTTTTCGACCAATAATTAATAGAAAAAACTTTTGTTCCAAAGAATAGCATTTATTCTTAATTTCAATAAATATAAAGAATTTACAAAAATATAAATAAATTGAAATAAAAAATAATTGAAAAAACCTATAAATGAATGGATAAGTAGTGGAAATCATAATTCAGTTCTCATAGTATTGTCATTATTCTGACTGAAAGTCATTGAATGTCTTGTATTTCTGACAAAATTGATGGCAATTCCCATCAAACGAATGAATTCTTTTGTATCGAACCTATAGTTTGTGAACTTAGCGTCCGCTGAGAACTCACTGTTCTCTGGCTTATAATCACTTTTTTCTGGAATTATCGCCGATTTGTCACTACATGTCATGTAATGAACGCCTCGGAGTCGAGACAAGTCTTTATAGCAGTGCTCGTCATCACAGTTGTAGAGCTCGAACAGAACGGCCCAATCGGGTTGGAAGAGGACGTGCGTCAGACCCGCGCCGTGCATACCGACCAATACGTCTGTATTGGCTGTTATGTTGATTTGATCCATGAATGGCATCCAATGGGAAAAGTCGTGAATCTCTACCGAAATGTCTTCGAAGTGTGTCCTCAAAGCCTCTATTAATTCTAATTCATTGAGTATTTGTCTGTATTTGGTTTTTCTCGAAATTATTGTAATTCTGACCAAATTCTCATTCTTTGGAACAATTACTTTGACATTCAGTTTATGGATTAGATGTCTATTGAAGGCCCGAAAGAGTCCACTCTTATGACACCCGGGAATGAGAGGCATATTATAGTAAATCCCGTAAATCATTCGCGGGAGTAGTGGAAGGATTAGGTCTCGGAAACAGACTTTTTTGCCTTTGAATTGTCCGATATTTAGAACTGGGTTTCGGGTAAAGGCTTTCCAAATGATCCCAAAGTTTGAGCGATAATGATATGAATCCCAAACTATGATATTGTTGTCCATTGAAAACGAATTATTCAAATGAAGACTTGCATACAAATTGATGAAATCACAGAAATGGTGGTACATATTGACCGTTGCGTCCAATTTCATCAAATATGTCGGCCTTTCGACCCAAATATCGCATTTCTGGTCAGAGGACAGGACCCGAAAGTTTTCAATTTCTGCGAACCAGGACTGAAGAGGACTCTTATGCTGTCCTTCACTCCTGAGTTTGCTTTTATTGAGCAGACAATTCCAGCCACCGATATGTTGTTCGCCGATCACATCCTCCCGATATCTAATCGGTTCCTCAATTCTGGACAACAATTCAAAGCTAATCCAAATGTTTTTCGCCGAACAGTATCTCATATATTGTGTGCATTTGAGTGAAGAACTCAAAGGATTGTCAACCGATTGTTCATTTGGTTGACAGAAGTCTTTCAGTTCTTGTTTTCGTTGTCCAATATATCCAAAGTCCGCCGAATCGAAGAACATTTTGATTGCTTCCAATTGATTGCGAGCCCAACCATTGGTCTCTTCGGGACATTCGGGCGTTGAGTAGATCTGATCTTCAGTGCAATCGGTTTCATAACCCCAACAATCGGTTCCAGTGTTTGTCTTAAGTTCTGAACAAATCTTTTGTTTTAGAATCAAGTGATTTGTCGGCAAATCGGTTCCATTGATCGCTAAATCTGTTTTCAAATCAAAGAAATGAATAAATGATTGAAACAATTAATTGAATGAATGGTTACTTTCGATAAGAATTGATTCCAAAGAGTTTTGTTCACAAAACCGATTCAATAGTTTGTATTGATTTCTGTTATTTCTGAGCCAATACTTCAAGTGATCCAAAGGCAGGGAAGGAATGGTCAGACAATTGATTAAAACTAAATTATTATTTAATATCAATAAACAGATAATTGTTTTCAAAAAGTATTTAATCAATGAATTCATTATTGAATTCAATTCTGAAAATGACTTTAAGCATAAAAATAGTGATAAAAAGGACTAAACTTTTCATTCACTTAACGCCTGAAAATAGTATTCTTTTGCACTACTCGTGAGGTTTGCTATGAATGTCATCAACGAATCAAAGTTTGGATTAAAGATAATCCGCTTTTAATCCTTAAATACCTTAAAGTACACAACATTTCTATAACTTTTTTTAATTATTCTATTAATTCACCTGAAATTACCTGTAATTAGAATAATATTAGTTTTGAAAAGTTCTGTGCATTTAATCCATTGATCAGTCGTTTTAAATGAATGAAAATATTTAATAAAATACTAATTAAATCATTATTTTTTTATTTTACACATTAATTAATTGTAAACAAATTGAGATTAAAATTCATTGAAATATAAGCTTAAAATTAAAATTCATCTAAAAATGATTTTTAAATAAATAATTGAATTTGTTTTATATAATATAATGTTTTCTTATTTTGTAAAAAAAGTTAACAAAAATGCTTCAAATCTTTCATTCGTTCTTCAGTTTTCAATTGAAATCCATTTCAAGAGACGAAACGTTTGTGTATTTCAAACACAAAATCACTTTTAGAAGAAAATCATTAAAAATATTAATGTTTTCGTCCAATAGTTTCAGTGAAGAGATAACAGACGACTAAAGAAGAGCCGAAATATCTTTATTGTCTTTCAGTTTTTGTTTGAATTGTTGCTTCATTTCAGGTGTCATTCCTCTCATATGGTATTGGGTGACAGAACTGGTGATAGAAGTGATGATTTTCGTCACATCATTCGCCTCCGAGTCTGACTTGAGTTCAATGGAAAATAGTTTTTCTAAATCAGTCTTTTCGTGCTCTGACTTGGCTTTCGGTAACTCTATCTGAACGACAGGTTTCGATGGTTTGATGTCTTCCCCAATGGATTCACTATTGGGTGGTTCGCCGTAATTAAATGATATACTAATTAACGCGTTTTGAGGCGCCGACTGATTCTTAGCTTTGAACTGACCGCGACCTACAAGTGTCTCGAGTTCTAGTGCTCTCTTCCCGGCCTCTAATGACAACTGTTGTGTTTCAGACGTGTATTTCAGTCCTTCCGACGGATGAATCTTTTTCTGTTAAATCAAATCAAATGTCGTCTCAATTCAATCAATTCATTATTTAAACAAATATTGTCTTACAATGAAATTTGTCCGATGAGTGAAACTGCAGACATGGCTTAAGACATCTCTTGTTGAATAAAAGGAACGACACATTACGCACTCATATATACGGGCTTTATTCGGGTCGGGGTCTATATATTCTGTTATAAAGTCGAGACCAATCACTGGTTTACTGCAGACTTTCAACTGTTGTTCAAATTGTTTGTGAAGTTCTAAATGTTTATTAACGGCGGCCAACGATTCGACAGAAAGCCCACAATTCTAAGCAAACAATCCATTCATTAAATAATTATCAATTCATTTAATAATTAATATAATTTCAGAATTACTTCACAAATGTAAGCCTCGGAACCGATTCCGTCCTTTAGTCGAATGCCTTCATTGAAGTATTCATTTTTGATAACATTACTTATTTTATTCAATTCCTCCTTTCGGGCCAAAGCCACCGCAGTTTCTCCTAAACATTCATTAATTTTTAAAAATTATTCATTAATTTAATTAATATTTTGATGAATCGCTCACTTATTCGCTCGGATTTGACGGTAAACTTGGCGTCAATTCCTTTCAAATAGTCTCCGATTTTAATCTAATTAATAGAAAGACAATCAAAGACTGAGTGAAACAAATAGAGTGACAAACCCTATGGTGTTTAGGTGTTTCCACATGTCTTTCCGCTGCCATTAAGTTGTTGGCGAATGAGTCACAAAAAAGACAATAAAATCCTTTCAAATCATTTTGATATCTCTTTTCCATTCCCTCTGCAATCAGTTTTTCAACTCTCGATTCTTCCAGTTTTTGTTGCGATTGAACATCAATTTTGTTTTCTTTGCTAACCATTGATTGGTTTAGATTCGAGAGTTGACGGACTGTCGGCGGCGGAACAGGTGGCGGGGGCTGTGAAGGGGGTGGCGGCGGAGGTACCGGTTTTGGCACCATTTGTGGAACATTTTGTGAATATGGATGAGAAACTGGTTTAGGAATTGGCTGTGGAATCGATTGATTAAGTGGTTGATAGGCATTGTATTGTTGCGGAGTTGGAGGTCGTCCTACAAATTGCTGTTGATTTGAGTGGCCGGGCGTCGGCAGTAAACTTCTATTAACATTAGACGGCTGTCCATAGGCTCTGGCATTGGGATAGGGGTTAGGCGTCTGCAGAAGACTGGATTGCGAGTCACTTAACAAATCAATATTTGGATTAAACAAAGTCTAAGAAATAGAGAAAACTGAATGCATTACCCGATCTGTTGGTTATTATCTGCATATGGATTGACTGGCATTCTAGCCATCGACTGGTTTTGTGGATGTGTTTGACTGCCATTCGAGTAATCGATGACTTGAGCCCTGTATTGAGTGCCGAAGGGATGTGTTGGTCGCCGGTAATAGTTGTTCGTTTGGTTAAACTCATTGGTAACGGGAGGGCCGGGAGGGCGGCCGTGTCTGGCATTATGGCCATAATTATTGTTATTATGAGCGAAATTATAATCTCTTTTTTGCGGTAATTTCGGTCTAATTTGCGGCCGATTTCTGTTTCGCTCGGAATACGAATGATTGACATTGTCTTCAAAACTATAATAATTGCCACCGAATTGGTTCTGTTGGTAAGGGTTTGACATTTTATAACAAGAGATCTAATTTGTCTAATGTATGGATCAATTGAAGTGATATTAAAGTTAAATAACTAAAATAAAAACTAATTTTTAATTAATAAATAAAAAGTAATTTTTCAAATGTTTTGTTATTTTCCATCTTTTCATTGAAACACTCATTCCCTTCAAAAGAGTAACGTTTTATATGAATGGTTTAGAATAAAACTTTATGAAATAAAAGAATTCCATTCATAAAAACGTTACCTAGAACAGTTCAATGTTTAAAATGCTTCAGATTTTATGTATATTCAAATAATATGAACATTTAGTTTATAATAATTAAATAAAGTATTTTTAAGTTAATTTGTAATATTAGTTATGTTTAAAATTAAATAAATAGAATTAATTCCTTATTTAATTAGAGACCCCAACGGCTAACCTCAAAGTCCAGTATTTGTGAATAACTCCAAACTTTTGTTTTGAATTTAAGTGACAGTAAAGACTATTTAGTGGTAATGATTATGATTTTATTTAGATTTTCTGCCTTATTGTAAGTAAATTAATTAAATATAATTGTGCTTGCTCACTTTTAATTAATATAATTGAATAATAAATTTAGTTAAGAATATTTTCAACCATTTAATAAATATTGTCATTAAATGTGCTTTATTTGTAGTATGTATTTGTAGTAATAAAAAGTGACTCAAATGTCGTATTAAATATTGATGTAATAAAATGTGAACTTATATTGAATTTATTTAATTGTAATGAAAATTAATTATTAATTAGTATTTAAATTGAATTATGTCTACAAAGAGGCCAACGATTAGGTCTTCAGTACCTATACCTCAGAGTCGGAAAAAATATCAACAAATCGCTGATAATGTGAAGAAAATCAATAAAAATTTAGGTAAAGATATCGATGTTTTGAGAAATGATTTGATTAATAAACGGAAACGGAAGGACACAATGGATATGAGAAGACAACGGATCCAACAATTGAATGAAAGACTTTTCAAAGACAATACCATTGACCCGATGACCGAACAACTCATCAAAAGTTGTGAACCAAAGGATAGGTTAAGAGTTAGATTAAAAAGACTGGAAATGACTGGAAATTATGCCATCGATCCGGAGAAGCATCCGTTCGTCGCTCCAATTGAATCGGATTCAGAACCAGAAGAGTTGGTCATCGATTGTGTTTCAGACAAAGTCTCTAATATATCGATCAGTGATTCCAACGATTCATCGGATATGGAGACCGAAAGCTTTCAAAAGCGGCGAAAGACTCGAGTGAACGGTTGGAACAGATATTTCGGTGAAAAAAGAGGCGATTCTTCTAAAGTCTGTGAAATTACTATCGATAGTGACGATGAAGACGAGTGTCCATCAGAAGTAGTTATGTCTGAGCCGGAGATGAAACTAATGACTAAAATCAGTTATAAAAGTAGTGAAGACTTCGATGTTTTGAAAACGTTTTTAAGAGCGAAGTCAAGGCATGGAATCACTGATGGATTGAAGGAAATGAAGAGTTTTGACCAGAAGTTGTCCGATAAAAGTGAAAGTCAGACGCTTTGCGTAAAAGTGAATAAAGTAAGCAATTCTTCACACATTGTCT
>JAQIYF010000150.1:0-13119 GCA_034700865.1 Oribatida sp. Gr-Ori-00025
AATAGATTGCATTTTAATCCTGAGAATATGAAAATTTGTTTAATTTTCTTCCATCAATACTATAATTAATACATTTTTAAATATAAGTTTAATCCGATATAAAAATATCATTTATTTGAGTGAATGAAATAAAAGATTTCAAAATATAACCCTGGGTGAGTGGAACTGTTCATTCGTGATCGCGTTCCTATATTTAAGAACTAATATAAGCACAAACTTCTGTAATAGTTGTCAAATAATTATTAGATTATAAATTGTTGTCAATCCGGGAGGTGTTTAATCACATCTCTTTACAAATACAGAATAATTGAATTATTTCCTTAAAAACAACTATTTATAGATTTATTCTAAATATAACCTTAAAGACTAAATTTCTTTATAAATAAATAACTAACAGAATGAGTAAATCTATAAAATTGAGGATTAATTATACTTTGAATTAACACTTACTGAATGTGATGTTAAAGGCAGGAGTGGTTCCCCTCAAGAATTTACAATTAGGTTGAAGTCGACTACAATTAGTGACAAATACCTGCAAATCCTGAACAAACGTTGGAATTGTGGTTCCGTTTTCATCTAAAAAATCATTTAAAACTTTTATTCGATTTATTATAAGTTATTTAACAATACTTTGATTTTTTTTTGTATAATTTCTAAATAAACCGAATAAGAGATAAATCATTACTTTTTGAAATAGAAATAAATATAAATTATATAATTTTGATGATAATAATAACATTAGTTTTGAGCAATGAGCATGGTACTATTGGTGAAAGAACAATAGTAGGAATACAAGAATAGTGTTAGTGTTAGGGTGACTCACACTTGCAGGGTGACCAGTCTGCTTCTGCTTCGGCTTCAACCAATTCACCACTAATTGTGTGAAACCCTGTTATATAACAAAACAGTAAAACAAAATTTAATAAAATAATTATTTTCAAAGACATCGTTCAGAATATCTCTGATTATTATAGAAATTATTTTATCGAAAGATTAAGCACTGAATCACTGTTTTGGCAAATTTCGGCTCAAATGTCGAAAATATATCTCAAATATAGCGAAGAAACAAATAATTGATTTATTCGCTAAACTAAGAGCTTTTGATTGACTTTTATCTCTTTAAATATCAATTTATTGAATAAACCAATAGATTCTGGTTTTTATAAAATCAATGCTTAAATGCGTTTCCGTTTACGGTAAGGGACAACAAGGCATTCATTGCATTGATAGAGGGGTTCAGAGGTTGTCCAGTGGCTCACCAAATATGACCTAATGATGAAATGGAGGCACATTTGGTACTCTATTTATCAGATATAAGACACACTCGAATGAGAGGTCACTTTATTCGAGAGCTCTATTAGTATTGGAAGAAGTGGTCAAAAGATCGAAAGATTAGTTTCATATGAATTCAGTTTTCCTGCTTATGATGTCTTGTGATGTCATTAGCGATGCTTTTCTTTAATTCAAACATTAAATTGAATTTCTGTTGAAAAGGCAATGAATTGATTGACTGATTGACTGAAATGATTAGACTTTTATTGATTACATCCTATGTTTCGAAATATTTATTTTAAATGTTTGATAAGCACTCAAATCACTCGAATGGTGACTATTTTTGAGGCATTAGTGTTGCCATTGGGTGCCCCAAGAAGTCCTATTTTCTATCAAATTAATAGCCTTTTCCTCCCCCTCACACCCCTCACACCCTTCATACCCCTCACACCCCTCACACCCTTCATACCCCTCACACCCTTCACACCCCTCAGCCCAACTCAGCACAGCTCAGCCCAACTCACCATTTATTTAATTATTAAATTATTTATTTAATAATTGTGATAATAATTAAAAATTAAATGGCTTTAAATGCATTGCATTTTATTATCAATTTTTTAAATAAAATTTCGAGTTTAGTATAAAAACAAATTCAAATGATTTTTGTATTTCAGATATTTTTATAAATCACTCAAATGTTTCGTTTGATTCTCTGAATCAGAAAATTATTTTTAAAAAATTAATATTCAATTCAATAACTATTTTATACAATAAAATGATTTCTTTTGTTTTAATTTACATCATATTAGCTGACAATTAGTGACAAAAAATATCCAATTTTTCATTTAAAATCAAATATATTTTTACAACAATTAAACAATCATTTCATAAGATATTAATATTTATTTATTTTCATTTAACTAAATGTCAATTATAATTATACAGTACTGTCAGTATCTCTGGAAACATTGTATATGAAATGGTACTGAAATTCATATATAAGGGACATCACATCACATCTCAATATAATGTTTGCAGAGATATTCACAGCAGTGTATATAAAGTTTTCATTTCTAAAAATCTATTATTTGGATTCAAACTTCTCTAACAAATCATTTATTGTGGATATGAGTCGTTCGCATCCATTATCGGCGCCGACAGACTCGGCATCACTGCTGTCACTGTTGTCCGGATTCTGAGCGCCACTCGTGTTGGCGGAGGTCTCCGATTCTGATGATTCATCTTTGGTTTTGCGTCGCTTTTGTGGGGTTTCGCCTAAAAAACCGAATCAAATAATTAATTTAGAAAAAGGAAATCAGTTTTTGTGGAAAACCTGTTTCGCATTTAGTCTTTTCTTCGCACTTTTCTCTCAGTTTTTTCAGAGTTTCACAAAATGTTTTGCAGATATCTTCAGTCAAAGCACTGGTAGTTTGAATCATAAACACTAAATAAACAGCTCTTAAGTCCTGAGAAATTAATAACAATATTAATAATAATAATATAAAAAAATAAAATTATTTCAATGAATACCCCATTCAGTTGAAGCGATTGTTTATTTATATCAAAATTGTTGAACATTTGACAAAAGGCTTTAATTAGGAGTAAAACCTGATTCATAAGAGTCGGCGTTATTATACTGTTATGGATCTGAAATAGAGTTTGGAATTAATTTTGCAAATAATGACAATAATTAGCAATACTTTTGACAAATACTGTTTCAACAGTTCGTATGTGAGGTCAGAGTTAAGGAACGGTCGCTCTTGGGTTAGAGTGAATGAGATGTAGTCCCGGAAATAACTGGTCGAACAGAGATGTTCTATAAAAGTATTCGACTCATTGCTATTCATTGAATAGATGTCGAAAAATAGTTTTGGAAATACAGTTGAGTGGAAGTGAAGGCTTTCCAGTGCGGCGGCAGAACCTGTTGTAAGTGAGTTAACAGACGTTTAGACCTCATAACCACTAATTCCATACTTATTGGGCAATACATACAAAGACCGACCAAATCACTGGACACTAATGTGTTCTGAATAGCGCACCGACAGATCGAATCTATGAAGTGATAGTAAGGCTCAAAGTAATGAGCGATCGCGCGGTCATAGTCTTTGTCTAATCCTCTCTGGCATTCAAGCATTTTTGGATTAAAGCACATCTGGAATATAGGACGGGAGGGCCGAACACTTGACTTCGTCAGCATTACTCGTTGTCCTCTACGAGGAAAGTATGGACCGGCGATGACTGGACAACAAATTCAATAAAATTTTGTGAGTTTTAGTGGGAAAACAATAGAATATATAAAAAGAGTTGACTCACAAGACTGGGTCTGTTCGGCGCAACTGATGTGTTGGAGACCTAATAATTGGACCAAAAGAGGCAAAAATTCTTTCGCATATATTTTGATGAGTTCTGTTAAGACGTCTGCAAAGACAACAAAATTTCGTTAATTTAAAAATTATATAAAATATATATAAATAATACCCAAACAGGCGATGCGGACGGGCGCGGGTGTATAGGAGTTGACGAGTAGTATATTCTTACGCAAGACGTCCGCCTGATCTCTCCAATTAGACTTAATGTCCTTTAATTGTGCCGTTTGTTCAGTGGTTTGGCTCAAAGTTTTCAATAATTGGACGATAATCTTAAGCAATTCGACCAATTCTTGAGTGATATGACAGGCGGTCGCCTCATGAAACATGACATACATTGCATGGAAGGCGTGGAACAGATTCAGGTGTCCATTGTTTGAGAGCACAAATATGCGGTCCTCTTCAGTCTCCACCAGAACAGAGAGGGCGGTAATCAATGTTTGCCACGAAGAGCGGACGTCAACTGACGTCAAATACATCTGAATAGTGATTCGCTTGAATTGCGTGATCTCCCGGTTCTCCTGTTCGGTGGCCTCGGGATGAGTGCTGACAAAGATTTTCATTAATTTAAACAATTCTTGGACTGCATTCGGGTATTGGTTTATATATGGAGTAATGTTTTTGAAGGCCCACTGAATGTTCTGATGCATAGCCAAAAGTCGTGTAAAGGGTCGGGACTGTTGACAACAGAGGCGAAGGAGTCCGTAGTAGTTGGGAAGCATCATCTTATTGAAGAAGACAACCTCCTGGTCCTCGTGATCCGCCAAAATATAGTTAAAAGCAATGTTTTTGGTCACCTGTGGGTTCTGAACAATACAGCGGACATTCTCTGGAGTGTCCTGACAGGCCATATACCAGAACATGAGAAGCGCCTGCTTATTATGATTAATACTAATGGCCGGTTCGCTAAGTTTAGGCTGAAATAGGTTCCATAAATCAGTAAAAAATGGCACCAAAAGAAGTTTCTGGCACTGGGAGATCAGGCAATAGGCCATTACTATGAAATAAGAGGTCAGCTTTTGGGTGCCATGTGTTTGTGGGTCGGCGTATGGCTTAACCCGCTTTAGTAGTTGAAGTAAAATATTGTAAATTTGATCAATTATTAGAACGGCTTCACTCGAAAAGTCATATTCTTTAACGCCAGTAAAGGGGAAGGGACGGGAGGGACGGTAGTTCTGACGAAAACTGTTGTTCGGCACTAATGAGACTAAAAGCTGAGCGGCGGCCGAACGGACTCTAACGTTGTTGTGAGCGACCAGAAAGTAAAGAATCCATGAGTCGAGACTCTGTAAGACCCAGGCGTGCGCTACTTTATTTCTGGGCACCTGTAGTGTTAGCCAATCCAGTGTTTGCAATGGTGTCTGTTCTGCGATCTCCCAAATCCGGGGAAGAATAAGATTAGAAAATGGAGATAAACCGGGAGTTATGCCTAAGGTTTAAAAAATAATTTAATTAGAAATGAATATAAAGTGAAACCAAAATGTTTACCGATATCTACAAGCATTGAAAGGATCTTAAAGAAGGGTCCGCTCGAGTCGGGCAGTCGTGTGATAGAAGTGAATATCATATTAATGATGAGCACTGAGAAGTGGTCGTTCCATCGGCACAGAGAGCAAATCAAATTACAGGTTTGCCGTAAATTAATATTATCTCTGATCTGCTGCTGAAGGAATGGAAATGACTTTCCACTGGCAATCGATTCGTAATCTTTGTCGGAAAGCCTGAGCCGATTGTCTTTTCCCCGCGATTTCTCCACAAGTAGTGCCACTAATGTTATCATTTTGTCCAAAGAGGCCGGTTTAGGAAACTTGTCGTCGAGTGCAGGTCCCGACACGCTATGAGACAGTTGGGCGGCACGTTGTGCTGTGTATGGATTGGTAGAACCAGAAAATCCAGGAGCACTGGCGTTCTCAGTATAGCCGTCCTCGTCGTCTTCGTCTTCATCTTCGGACATGACTTCGACGTAATCGGTGGCACTCTTACCACACAAACCCATATAAAAGGCGACTACTGTTGAGATGGCCTCCACGGCCAACAGGAACTTACACTCTTCGTCGCCCTGTTTGGCGAACTCACACAAAAAGGCAAAATATTCGGTCAAATGTTTCAAATGTGGTTTTGCGTTCAGGTTCTCAATACTGATTAACGCCAATAGTTTGCGTATAAATCTGGTCACACAAGAGAAGCGGCCGACGTGTGTCATCACTTCCAAGTCGTTCGACTCGTCCGAGTCGTCACTTAACGGTTGAAGGTATAGCTGGGCCTGAGTTGGCTTCAGCTGAGCGATCACATGAATGCAGAGGCGTTGGAATAGTTGGCGAACCATTTGATTAGAACAGCGCAACAGTATCTGTATTGGCCACCAGTCGTCTTCGGCCAAGTGGTCCATAAGCCACTCACAGGCCTGTTGTGAGGAATTAAACTGTTTGGTCAACAGTTCGATCCAATTAGCAATAGTGGGCTTCTCTTTGGCGTGTATTAGGGTTTCCAAAACAAAACTTGTGGCCAAACGGGCGGACAGTAGTGTCACTTTGGTTAAGGAACTGGTCGGTAGTGTTTGTGGGATATAACCGCATATTTGCCACATGAAGTCAAAGTAGGTGTGTTCGAAGATTGACTTATCCCTGAAGAATGAGATGTTGTCCTCACAGATCCATTCGTCCAAATCAGGTCCCGATTCGACTCTTGACCTCTCAATCAGTTCTTCTGTCTTAGCCTTTGTTTTATCGACTCTTTCATAGAACAACATATACGCGGAGTTTGTCTTTTCGAATGAGAAGTCCATAAACTTATCCGTCACCTAATCACACATATTGTCAAATAACCAATAAATATATCATTCAATGGAATACCTGATCATATGTTTTAGATGTCATTTCGCCACCGAAGCACTCAGTGGGCAGTTGGGTCTTATCGAATGGTTTCACTTCAGCGTCATTGAAGAGATACCACTTGTCTTTAGCAGAACCGGCGGCTTCTCGTTCTCGAATGAATGAGTAGTAATGACCGCCGTCTGCAGTGCCCGTATGAACAGTAACTCCAATCAGTTCGTACTCAGTGTTGGGTTCGGTGGGCGGCGATCGTGTTGTTTGGTCCGCAGCCACTGAATCATCCGATTTGTCCTTAAAGTCCGAGTCCTTGTCTTTAGCCTTAATTAGATTCTTCTCCAGATATGGAGACATATCTAACTGTAAAGGGAATGAGAAGTGTGTGTTCACCTTCTCCTTAGTCATGGTCACCATATTGAATGTGTAACGCATTGTATTAAAACACAATATTTTCGGTAAATTCTTAATACACGCCCTCTTTTCTGCCCGAACCTAATCCAATCAAAATGATAATAGTATTCATTAGCATTCAATTCAGTTACCGGTAATCCTTAGACTTCAGGACTTACTTTTCGGCCACAATGAGAACAGTTATACATATTATCGCCTTCGAGGGTATCTTTGACTGTGATTTCATCCAAACTCTCGTAGAGGTTCCTCATGTCCGCCACCTGACAGCGCAAAGTATAGAACTCTTCAGTTGTTTGGCTGATATGCGGACAGTCGAGTGACACCACATTATTACTTAGAGAACCGCTAAACAGATATTTCACCAAATCTTTCAATTCAATTGTCATTTCCTCTAATTTAGAGATGAGATCAGTGAAGAACTCAGTCATGTCTTTCTGTTCCCCTGTGTTGAGGGGCTGGTGATCCATAGTATAGACTTTGCAAAATGACTTTGGATTATAGGCTTTCCTTTCGGACTCCAATAAGAAAACAAACATTTTTTGTAATTCTTTAAGTATTGAGTCGTGTTTTATAACTGAAGTCACATTTGTTGACAGTATTGTATACCTGGCCTCAGGAATCATATACAAGTGTTGCATACATGAGGCCATATAACAGGTTGCGCCTAAATTTAAACCAATTCAACAATAGGAGTCAACACAATAATTGTGTTTAAAATATAAAATATCAATCAATACCCAAATTTGTGAGTCCGACGTAACCACATTCCGAACGACAGTCGTCGTGAGGCCAGTAGTCCCATGGATAGGGTGTCAAACGGCCAGAGAGTTCGAGATTGTGCTGATCCATCAAAAGATTGACTAATACATTGTAATTATCTTCAGATCCCTTTACCAGCTCTACCAAGAGATCAAATGCTGCCGAACGAGTGGACGGAGACTTACATTTGGGTAAACGTTTCTCAATTTGATTGGGAAGTGCGAACAGACAGTCAAACACTTCAGAAACAAATTTCAGGCCTTCTTTTGAGTATTTGAACGACGGATTGTGTTTTAATGTAACCGTTAATAAAGAAATGAGTCCCCGAAGTCCTTCGTCTTCGACGGTCTGATGTCTTGTCTCACGTATATCTCGGACTGTAATCGCTTCTGCGATATAAGTGCACAAACCCTCCAAATCCACTTCATGTCTGTTATCAGCCATTTTTTGGCCGTCCAATGAGTCAACGAGACGACAGACGAGCCAGAAGTAGTCCTTACATCCCGGGCCGTACGGCTCTTTGTCCGGAATGAATATATCGTCGGTTTCATTGAGTTTCGGTGCTCTCATATTTTGAGCCACTTTTAAGAAACTTAACAATGAGTTCAACAGTTGTGGTATAAATATATGACCGGTATTGCCATCAGCGGTAAAGCCCAGACATAGGCGATAAAAGCCGGTACAGGCCTCGCGACGAATTGCAGGGTCCGGGTCGTCGAGAACTAGCTTTTTCAGCAATTGGTCCAAATTCTCCGATTGATATAAAGAGCTTCGTATTTGTGGATCAGAGAAAGCCCACGATATTAAGAATGTCATTGTGTGGTGAATGACCTGCGCTCGACCCCAAAAACCTGTGTGATAGGCAGGGTTAACGTCTGACCCTTTAGTAGTCGCTTCGTTAAGAATTGTTAACAAAACTCTTAACATCGACTCCACGTCTCGGATCATAAGCAGAAGTTTTGCGTTGAGTTGAGGCACAAGCAGTTTATCTGTCGATCCCTTTCGCGAACGCTTTGCCTTTCGGACCATTTCAGTGATGATCATCGATGTCTGTGGGACTGACATGTGTTCGCTATTAACTAAACATTTCTCGTCTTCGGGTTTATCACTAGTTTTTTGATCACTTTTAGCGGGAATAGGATTAACACCAAACTGATAGATGAGCTGAAGAAGTGATGCCAAACAGTCCTGTTTCCACTCATTCCAGGTCTCACCGCTATCACCGCCCGACTGAAGTACTCCGGACACAAATATGTCAAATAAGTGCTGAAGACCTCCACAATCGATGAACTGTTGAGTCCAGACCTTTGAGTTACGGCGCAGACACTCAACTATTTGACAGGAATACATCAATTTCTGGGGACTGGAAGGGGAGAGTAGGTTATTGAAGAGGTCTGACATTGACTTCTTAGAAGTCGAGGGCTCATTGTTGGGCAGATTGTCCTCCTCTTCGTTGACAGATATTGATTGAAAGCACTCCAACAGATTGGGTGAAGTCGGCAATAGTTGAATGATTTCCCAAACCCGACGCGAGAGTACTTGTGCTTTGATATGATTGGATGTCTTGAGAGCCCCTAACTGTTGCATTAATGAGAATAATTGTTCAAAATTTTGTGGTTTTAGTAATAGAATGGATGGAATGCGTTCTTTGGGCGGCGGCGGAAGCATTGAAGCCGGTTCTGTGTGATCACGGAATTTACGAAAACTTCTGGCCATTCCTACGGACACAAACACTATTTGCATGTCTTTGAAACCAATTTCAGCCAATTGTTTCTCATCGTAATCGTGAGTTATTTCCTGACCTATAATATTAAAAAACATTTAAGAAAACAACTCATTTCAACAGAAATACAAACCTTGTGTTAATAGTCTGAGCGGTCCCTCACCACTGGCTATAGTTCCACTAAAATTTGAAAACACAGCCCTTTTATCTACATTTTCTTCATATTTTTTAACCAATGACTCCCACCAGTGCTGAATCTCAGCGCGCAGTTCGCCGACGTAGTCAGTACTCTGTAATTCAAAGACTGTTCGGTCTGGTAGTGACGCCGGTTGACAGGATATTCGTAAGAGACAACCGGTTCGCTCTCTGGCCCTGTGACTCAACAGTTCTGTGTCCCCATTCAATTGCCAGCGACGAAAATTATAGGCATAACGGCTCCGGAAGCCCTCCAAATGAGTCTTCAATAAAACAACTGCTCTTTGAATGATTGTCAGACTTTTCTCTTCTGTTTCCATCAGATATTTAGAGGCAGTTTCTAAATAATCCATACATTGTTTGATAAACTCTTCTTCTTTTTCCAGTCGGGATGAGTGCGGCTGAAGATTAATATAATAGCCATTAAGATGTCTGATGGCTGTCATCGAGACATCAGTGTTGGAACACCGAAGCGCTATATCCCATAACTGTTTGATTGCCGTCGAGTCAATCGACTCATTCGTTTTGTGACTCAATTGGGAGAGAAGACAACCGGAGAGTGTCTGTAATAGTTCTAATGCCATCATTGAGAAGCTCTCCGGTGATAGTTGGGGTAACTTTTCAATTAATATGTGGTGTAACATATCTAACCCTAAGCCGTGTTGTTCTCTTGAGAGCACTTGACCTAAAAGTGTGAAGCAATAAGAGAATGACAATCACTAATGGCATATAAACACTCACTTAAGAGCCAATTGAAGAGTTCGTCGGCAGAGTCTGCATCCGATGCCAGTGTTGACCAGAGAATGTCGATCTGTTCCTGACTAAGACGGAAGTTATCCGGAGAGCCGGTGAATGAAAAGACAAAACTAAGGAAATTGAGTCGCGTTTGGATCTCTTCGGTGTGAGAATAGGTGTCATTATTGCTGTTAATACTAGTGTCCGATCTGTTGGTTTCGTTTTTACATTTTTTACCGCTTTTACAATAAATACATAAATTAGTGAAAAAATGTTTTAACATTTGGCGCTCTTTGTCGGCCCAGAGGACGATCTGGTGTGTGTCCATTCCGCCCCTGTATTGCTGGAACGACATCAGAAACTTTGGTAATAAACGAAGTGATGTATTCACTGAATAGTTTTTCGACAAATTCTCTAAACATCCGTCGATAAACTTCATTCGAATCCGTCGGTCGGAAGACCAGCAAACAGTGTTCCAAAAAATCTTTTCCGTCTCGTGAGACAGACCTTCGGGCAACTGATGAATCATATCGTCTTGGAGTAGATCCCAAAGCAATGTACGGCCGGGTTTACAGACGTTTTCAATCGATAGATCCACTAAATCTTGATCTTCATTATCATTTACTTTACATTTCTCGACACCTTTTCCATCATTAGAATCATTTTTATCTCCAGAGTCTGACTTCAGGTGTTGTTTAACTATTTGTTTGGCAATTGAGGCCAACTTATCGGCGGCCGACTTCTTGTTTGCCGTGTTGTTATCGATATCATCGAAATACTGTTCAGTACCAGAGAGACTACCCGTGACATCAATTTTGTTCAAATCATGATCGGACTCTTCGTCCTCAAAGTCAGCCATATTTTTCTCACTTAACCGACTGTTCTGAGAACTGGGACGGGAGTTGGCGTCACTCAAGTCGTCATCATTTTTACTGTTAAGGCCTTCCGTTAGTTTAACCAACTTTTCCATCACATCTGGTGTTTGGACCTCACAGAGCACCGGATCATTGGCCGAATCGTCTGGTGGAGGAGAGACTGAGTGGACCGACTGTTTGGCTAATTGAAGATTTTGTTCATTATTTAATTTAAATTGTATTCTATCGGAAAACGTTAAATCTGTCAATAAATAGCAATAATTAACTCAATTAGCGATAAATCTAATGATGAAAAGAAAGCATTGAATGACTTACTAATAAAAGAGGTGTCTTTCGATGAGTTGTCAGATTTGGAACAAATATTTGGATTTTCAATACTATTCTGTTGATTGTTATTACCGGTAAAGGTATTGTCTTTATGGATGGCTGCGACCACATCCCGAACGGCTGACGGCACTAAATCACTGGACGATGAGTTACTATAGTTGCCGACCAATGCCTGATGCAGTCGTGCGGAACCGATCTTTTCATCGTTAATATCGGGTATAATAATCTCGTCGTCATCTGATTCGGAAGTCCCATCTGAGCTCTCATCAGAATTACTGTTATTATTACTAGAATTCAACAATCGTTTAGATTTATTCCTATAAACAGCCGGCGCTGGTGTTGAAGCCATAGGTTGTGTAACGTCCACATCGTAGTCATCATCTTCTTCATCGTCATCGCTGTTGTCAACCGAACCGCTTGAGGAACCACTGGACTCACCGTTATGTCTGCACTTCTGGCCTGAGCCGGGAAGCATTGTGAAGATAGGACTTCGAACCAACTGCAACTCATCCAATAGTTTGCCCGACTGTCCACCAGATGCCTGTCCGCCACCGCTGTTGGCCGCCATCATATCGGCCGCAATGTTTGTCTGACCCCAGATATACTTCAATAGCTGAGAGGCCAACACAAGTGTCTGTTCCGTATGGTCTTTAGGCTCTAAGTTCTTCAAAAGCCAATACAGATGTAAAACGGGTTTTAGTTTTAGATTCTTAATCAGTGGCAACAATATGTCCAACACTTGTCGTCCGCAATGTTTCATCTGAGCCGCAGACCAGATCACGTCAATGTGTTTTATAGTCAACTGGGCGGCCAAGAAGTTCAACACAATGTGCGACTGCTTTATCACTTCCACGTGACTATTGGGTCCAAATATATGCTCTATTATGCGATTCTCGAGCACCCAATTAGACAACTCTTCGCCCATTGAGTCGGTGTTGGGATTGCCTAACCCTGGAGTGGAAACAAATTTATAAAACTTTTAATTATTTTTGGTTTCTGGTGATTACAGACCCTGAGCCTCGGCCTGACAGAGCTCGGAGTAAATACTAATATAATTATTGATTTGAGTGATTCCGGTCAGTCTCATAGTCAGTGTCGATGACGTGAAGTATTTCAGCGCTAGAGTCAGCCCTTCCTTATCGGCGTTACCACTACTTCGTTGGCCGTCAGCCGAACACTCTTTAACTCCCGATTCAGACATTTATTAGAAAATATTAATTTCGCAAAAATTTATCTCAATTTCGAGCACTCGTCCACTTCGGACACCACTTAATATCAATGGTCTGTCTCTCACCTGAGAGGAGAGGACTGACTCTTAGAGGACAGTCAGTCGACTCAGGGATCGGATAATTGGATTGAATTTTTAATTTATTATTAAATATAATTTTATTATTAGATTTGAGTCCAATATAACGATCAGTGTTTTGATAATAAAAAGACATTATTTTCACAACAATTATGAGAAACAAATGAATTACTGATGACTGGCATTGAAATTGAAATTTAGTCTAAAATATATAGAAATAAATAAAAAACTTTTAGTTAATTATTAATCGTTTTAATTGTATTTCAAATTAATAAATAAAACAAATGATTAAATCATTTGTTGTGTTTTCACTAAAAAATTG
>JAQIYF010000151.1:0-13112 GCA_034700865.1 Oribatida sp. Gr-Ori-00025
TATAGCGAGGAAACCCTGATAAACGAGGTTTGTTATAACGAGGATTATGTACACCTTATGTCTGTTGCCGAACGGTGACTTCAATCAAGGATGTCATCAATTATTACAGCCCTTACTGTAGGTAGGGATCAGTTGCGCCACAATTATCAGATCCGACTTTCAATTAACCATTCATTTAGTGATTGTCTTCTCAAACATAAAATTCATTTATGTTTTTAACACTTTTTTTTATCTCTTTTATTGAATAATTATTTCTTAAACTACACTACACTTTAGTGATGTATAGCCTATAAAAGTATAGGTGTTTAGGCACGAAGAGCACCGGTAGTCTAACAAGGTAAAGTTTTTTTTATAAAAAATATTTCTGTTGCTAAACAGTTAAAACATTTTCATTCTATTAATAGACATTTACCTTGATTAAAGTACTATTTGACCAAGATTACATTCATAGAACACTACACCAACCGATCCTCTTATGAAGTGTAACAAAAATGAACAATAAATTAAATTTAAACCACTGTTCCTGAGCCAAGAATTAAATTACAAACTTTTTTTTTCGAAGTCACATAAAATTGGCGGACAGACTGTCAGCTATACCTAACCCTAAAATTTGACCAAATTGTCGGTTAACAGGACAGACATCACTATGTATTTCATTATTCCAATTGACTGAGAGTTAGGGTTTGTCACCAATGCTCTTATCGGCGAATATTTATTTTAATTCCGGTTATATTGTGATTAAAAAACAATAAAAGTCAGACTATATTTCACTAATTTTGTTGAAATTTTCTGATAAACTCTCATCTCTGTGGTAGTCATCCACTCATAGAATGATAATATTATTAAAGGATTTATACAATACATGAAAACAATCGTTATCTGCCTTTAATGATATCATATTCTCTCCGATTCTTATGAATTCTATAGTTTTATCACTTTTCTAACAAATATTTGTCTAAAAAGTGTAATTATAGGTAATTTTTTGGCAATAAAATGAGTCGATTCTTATATATTATGTTTTCAATAGCATTAAAGATGTCATACAATCTATAATTTGAACAAATGTTAAGAATTGGAAAAATAATTTTTTTATTTTGAAAAATATTCTAATTTTATTTTAAAACTACTGTATATTTACAAAAATCACACTCTAATGGACAGTGCGTTTCCAAACTTACAAATAGTCTGCTTTAAAGAGCAATCCATTCGTAATATTATTTCATATTTCATATAATCATAAAAACTATTATTTGAAGAATAATTATAATTAACTTTTCATTTGTTTGATCTCTGAGTGGTTGACAATAACTATAAATTGTTATCAATTTAATTATAATTTTTATCAAAACATTTTAATTGTTTGTAATTTAAAATCCTATTAAATGTTTAATATTGAGATCATTCTAATGAGAAGTTTGTCACAAATATTCGTTTAAATCGTTTTGTCATTCATTTCTAAAATAATTTTATGAACTTTTTTTACAATCAATGAAATGATTCTTTTGATAAAATTTTAAATAAAATTAATAAACATTTAATGATTTAAATAGAAATTAATGTTAACTTTTAATAACATTCAATTAAAAGATACTTTCATTGAAAATAACAAAACCTATTAACAAAAGGCACGTCAGCTCTAAACGAATCAAAACCTTTTAAAATTAGTTTAAGTATTGGACCGAATGGTTGCCTTATTTTCTGCCCAGTGTTATAGAAATACCGGTAGATTTGGGGCTATTATTGTTTGAATTCCTATTATTTAGGTTTATGTTTTCGTAGGCCTGTCCATCCAATTCCATTTGGTAGGACTGGTTTGCGTTCACATTAGAATTCGTAATCCGGGGAGGAATCGGAGGTCTCACTAAACCATTTGGTTCATCAATTCGGTCAACCGTTTCCTTTGATTTAGTGGACATTAAAGGAGTGTTGGTTTGAATGATTTGAGTAAAAGATAGATTTCCAACCACTGTATTGTTCATAACTGATGCCGGACGGGGTGTGGCGGTCGAGCACTTACTCGTATCACTTCCAGCGGCCGCTTCGCTCGTGTACTTTATGTTTGTGTATTCCCGGCCCGCCTGAAGACTCTTCTGTTGACCAAAAAAAAATGATTAATATTAAAGAAGAAATTAAATAAAAATCTAATTTTAATTTAGAGAACAATAAAAGGAAACCAAAACCTCTATTACTTTTGAAGAAATTTAAAACTATAAAACTTTTATAAGTTTTTATAATATTTTTTTCGGAAAATTGTTTTCTAATGATAATAGGAATGCAATAATTGCAGTAATTATTAATTGAATGCATTCGAGAGTGAAATACATGTATAGTATATTTGAATGAATGCAAAGTAATGGTAGTTTTCAAACAATTTAGTAATAGAGTCAATGATGACATACCTGTTCCGCAAGAATTCGTTGCTGTAATGTCTCGATATAGTGTTGAACCGCCAGATATACGAACTTATACTGGGCTTCTGTTTGAACCATACCTGAGCGCTGAGATCTAACCATTTGAATAGTCCTTTGAATATCAATTTCACAGTCAAGTCCGTGTCGTTTGATTTGTTCTATTATTTGGTCGATTACAATGAATGTACCCGTCCTTCCAATTCCGGCACTGAATCAATAAATTAATATTAAATTCATTTAACAAAAGCATGAAATGTATTGAAGACCTGCAGTGGACAATGACAGGCCCGGCGTCTTCTATTGCTTCTTGTTTTTTATTAACGTCATGAAGAAAATTAAGGACACATCCGGGGTCTGAGGGCACGCCGTGATCGGGCCAAGCGGTGAAGTGGTAGTGATATATAGTACGACCCTTCAGAGCAGTTCCTTCTTTAGAAACTGAGAATTCTCTGAGAGTGTAATCGATTGTCGGTTTTTCACTAATAGTTTTGACAGTAATTTTGCCAAATTCTTTGGTCTGTCCCCTATCGGGCCAATAGCGGACGCATTTGTTTTTCCCTCTCTCTATCTCTTTAGTGGTCATCACAATAACAGCACAATTCTCCTGCCATACCATCCACCAGAAGTCATTGGCTGTGTTAGTCAGAGGGCCCTGAGTCGCGATGTATGTCTTCCGAGTGTTGTCCGGACTATTGTTTTCGTCTTCAATCTAAATGTAATTTAATTTATCGGTAATTAAAATTCAAGTCTATTGTCAGCGATATATGGCTTACAGTTATTATATTTGCATTTATATAGTCAGCGCCAACAGTGTTGTCCACTTCTTTCAATAGAACTCGTGTGTAATCGACTGGATATCGAAATAGAGATCTTATTTAGTAATTCATTGACAATAAGAGAGGTAATCAATGATTGCATTACAGGGAAGAATGTTTTTGTAACGATTTTTCAGCCGATTCTCAGGCTTTTGACCCTCTTTTCGAGAATATAAATATTTACACTCTTGTTGTTGTAAATACTGTTAAGTAATAAATACCGATAATTATCATCACATTTGCAATAAATAACTCAAACTATACAGACCTCGAACTCCTCCCAAAAGCCCGCTTTTCCACTATTCTGGACATTCTCTTTGGACAACACTTTTACTCTGTTCTCAATGGTTGAGGCCGTGATTCGGGTGGCATTAAATGGATTCTTTAAGTGGACAACAGTTCCAGTGGTCTCAACCATAGGGTTCTTCTTGTAGTGCTCTACTAATTCACTCAAACTCTCAAATTTATCGCCTCCTCCGACGTCAAACTTCGTGTCCTGACATCTGATCATAACGTGAGTCACTTTGTCGTCAGTTCTCACAGTCAGTACATAATCTCCGGGTTTGCTCTGACTCTCTCGCACTAAGAAACTGCCATTTTTCCCCTTATCTAAGACCAGTCTCTCGGCATCTTTGCCACTGAGCGGGCCGTGAAACCAACGCTCAGACGTTGGATCAGATGAATTGAGTGGAAACTTCAATTCAATGACATCCCCATTCTTTTCCTTCAACTGACCCATGTTTTCCATATAGTACTGAACCAATTCAGCTAAAGTCGCAAACTTTTCTCCGCCGTAGAGGTCGTAATAATCTCCTGTATTTTGAATCTTAATGTGTGTCACCTGACTGTTGCGGCGGACAGAAAGAGTGAAGTCACCCGGATTAGACTTACTGGGACGGGCCAGGAAACTGCCCTCAAAGCCCCTCTCCATCAGCATCTTCTCAGCGTCTACTCCGGAAATATTCGGGTGAAACCAACGGCCGTGACTTCACAAACAAAGTATTAATTATATTAAATATTTAAATAAAAACTAAGTTATTCTTCAAAGTTATCACTATTTTTAAGACTAAAGTTAAGACAGACTTTAAAGATGTGCACAAAGAGAGAGCCTTGAGATGACACCCACTTTCAAATCATTTCAATATTTAATTAATTCAAACATTAATTTCAATAATCAATTAAAATAAAAAGTTTCCTAAAATAAAACTCATATTTCGCTTATATATTAGATTCCATCAAATCATTGGAAAATAAATGCAAATAATCTCTAAATCCAATGAACAGAGAAAAAGATGTTTTTAAGAAACTCTTAATGAAGTCTAAGATTTAATATTTTTAAAAATCCAAATTTGGATAATATGTGGAGAATTGAAAGTACTTTATAAAGGAGTTACACTATAATGACTTTATAATAGCGAATAGAATCAAATAGAAACCAATTTCAATGTTATGCTATTTCATTGAATTAAACCCGTATACTGTATATAATTACCTTGGTCATTGAATGCTATTAATGAATGACTAGCCAATAGTTTAAAATTAATATTAAAATGCATATCAGTATTGATTTTGCATTTAATTTAATAGCATTTATATGAGTAGTGATCAGATCTAACACTCAAAGGGACACAACATTTCTCTCCAATATATTAATCACAAAATATAACGAATTATTGTTTCCTTTATGATAATAACAAAATAAAAATTGTGTTAATTCTAACAAAATATTTAAAACAGGATATCCCAGCATATTATGGAATAACAGTGAGTTTTCCATTAATTCAATGCTATTCTTACATTTAAGTTCATTTAATTGCTGGGAAGTAAATGACAAAAAAAATAGAAAATATATTAATTAAAAGATAATATAATTTATATACAAGGTCAGAGGACCCGTCGAGCTCTGCCCCCCCCTCCCCCTACACGGGCTCCCGTGTGTGTAGTCTTAAAAATCCAATATAAGTCTTAAATTGATTTCATTATTTTATTGATTAAATTCTTGACTGACTATTAAATTATATTAAATGAGATCTAAAAAAAGTATAAAAATAATTATGAAATGACGGCAACATCTGAATGAATGTTATAAAAACAGTTAAATCTATTATCCATGCATTTGCTCAAGGAACATTGTAGAACATTCTGGCACATTAGTTATTGATTATTGAAACAAGTCAATATTCAAATTAAATTAATTATTAATTTAACATATTGCATTTTTGTGACACTATTGCATTTAAATGAGCCAGCATTCAGTGTTTAAAGTGTTGCAATAGTTGATCAAGATACATTGTAATTGACAATGAATCTTGCTCATATCTCAATTTGAGATATATTGGGCATTATTTTCAATAAACAAATTCTCTACACATTTATATTGTTCTCAATCGACACAAGAGTTTCAATTCAATAATAATTGAATTTAATTGAAAACAATTATAATTTGAATAAAAGATAAATCAATTGACAGTTCGACCAAATGGTTAAAAAATATCTGAATTTGAATTGATTTGAAAACAAAAATATTGTGAAAATGAAAGTGAAATTAAAATTAATGAACGGATAGAGTGATTGAAATTAAATTTAATTAGAATTTGCAAAAGAGGGTCAAATGAGTTGACACTTAAATTGATGATTAAATACAAGGACAGGCAGTGAAGAACTGCCTGAATGTCTGGGTATTTAAGGTGGAGATGCATTCAGACCAGACATTTCAGATTATACTCAATTCATTGAATGTTTGATTTGCAATACCATTGAAATTCTTAGATCCGATTAATTAGATATTTAGTTATGAAATGCAATTATAATTGAATGGAAAGCAATGCAAACAATAGTAAGAATGGGATTGAATGCCTCCTCACCTTCTGGTGGTCATTATGGGTGACAATGAGTGTGCAATCGGTGGTAATCTCTTCACTAATGGTTGTCTCCCTTTAGAGGAATTAATCGATGAATTGTTAGTTGAAGTGATGGATGAGGTCTAGCGGTCGAGTGTCTGATCGATGGACAGACTGGAGAGTCTGTACATTATCTGATGGATAGGAGTCGTCACCATATGATTGTTGATGTCTATGATGTCTGTGCTGTCTATGCAGTCTGTGCTCTACTCTATGTCTGTATGTCTTCACTATTATAGCGAACACCCATTTTTGCGTCACTGAGAGCATAGGCAGATCAGCACTGGTTGAGCAACAGTTAGTTTTCCACCATTTTGTCGGCACCTATACTCTGGAAAACTGGTTGAGCGCAGAGTTAGTCCATTGAATGCAGAGTCAGTGCAGTACAGTGTGTGTGGAGTACTGTAGTGTCTATTAGATAGTATTGAATACCTGTTTGGCAATAGAGAGCTAACAGTCCATAGAGTGCTAACAGTTAGCTCAACATACAGTACAGTCTGTAATGAGAGGGCTGGTAGGGCTGGTAGTTGTGTAAAGTCTGGTGCAATTGCTTGTGTCCACGTTTGCGTCTTTAATGTTTGCATTTTCTCTCTCTCTTTGATTGTTGTCTTTGATTGTCCTCTAATTGTTGTAGCGATCGATGAGACGTAATCTCGCAATAGGTCTGACCTGTGGTTGTCCTCACATTCGTATGGTATGTACGCTGTCTTGTATTGTCTTCGCTATCGTCCCGACTATTAGCGCAAACCATCGCTCAGACTCTGATGACACGTAAGGCATGTCTTAATTGTTGTCTAATTGAGTACTAAATTAGTTTTGAGTGTTTGTCCAATGCCTGTGAAGACTGTAATCCCAGTCCCACTACCAGTGCTAAGAAAAGCCAATAGAAGCGCAACAAGTATTAGACGACAGCCATAGGCCAGAGTCGAGTGGTTCCAGTGCTCTAAGTCTTAGCTTTGATTTCATAACATTCACAACAATTATCGATATTTTAGTGAAACAAATAAAACAATTATCAAAACAATGAGTACTAACAGTACGGGGAATGCCGTCTCTCCTCAACCGGTGGTCATCACTAATAATGGCAATCAACTGATCCGAGAGCCAGACAGTGATGCCATTAAGATGTTTGTCGGACAGATCCCACGCGATTGGAATGAATCCGATTGTCGGAGACTTTTCGAAGAGTTCGGCGAAATTCACTCAATAAATGTGTTGAGGGATAAGCAGTCGGGACAGAGTCGGGGCTGTTGTTTCGTCACTTACTATACCAGAAGGGCTGCTCTTCAGGCACAGGACGCCCTCCACAACATCAAGACATTGGCGTCGATGCACCACCCGATCCAAATGAAACCGGCGGACAGTGAGAACAGGAATGAACGCAAACTCTTTGTCGGAATGCTCTCCAAGAAGTACACCGAACAAGACGTCCGACTTATGTTTGCCGCTTATGGAAACATCGAAGAATGTACTGTTTTGAGGGACACCAATGGCCAGAGCAAAGGCATGTCTTCCCCTCCCCTTCGACTATATTTTGACAACTTTTTCTCCATCAATAGGATGTGCTTTTGTCACCTTTTCTACCCGTCAGTGTGCCATCAATGCCATTAAAGCCATGAATCACTCGCAGACAATGGAAGGCTGTTCTTCACCTCTTGTGGTAAAGTTTGCGGACACCCAGAGAGACAAAGACGCGCGAAGACAACAGCAGTTATTAATGCAACAGTTGTGTCACTCGTCTCAACCTAATCCCGCGGCGGCCACTTTGGCGGCAGCGGCTGCCAACCCATACCTTGCATTGGCAGCCGCGGCCGCCGCACAGCAGCAACAGGTCCAACAACAGGCAGCACAACATCAACAAAATGCTTTGGCCGCTGCGGCCACACTCGCCCTTCAGCAACAATTGGCCGCAACTATGAATACTTCACCCGAATTATCTCTGGCAGCAGCCGCGGCCACATTAGCCGCGTCTAACCCTATGATGTTGGCCGCCCTATGCGGTAGCGCTGCAAACAACTCAAATAACCCGAACAACAATTCAACGCCTCAACAACAACAACATATGAATGGTTCGGCCGATTTGTACAGCACTGCCCAGAGCCAACAACACCAGGCGTTCTCAAGCTTTGGCCTGGGAGGTAATGGGGCCGCAACTATAGCCCAATTGGCAGTACAGGCGGCTCAGCAACAGAACAATGCTCTGGCGCTCTCACAGCATAACAACAGCAACTCTGGGGGCAAACAGACTGAGGGACCGGACGGCGCGAATCTGTTTATATACCACTTACCGGCCGAGTTCGGCGACACAGACTTGGCCTCAACGTTCTCGCCATTCGGAAACGTATTGTCGAGTAAAGTATTTATTGACAAACAGACAAACCTCTCGAAGTGCTTCGGGTTTGTGTCGTACGACAACCCTCTGTCAGCTCAGGCGGCCATTCAGGCCATGAATGGGTTTCAAATCGGGACTAAACGACTCAAAGTTCAACTGAAACGAAGTAAAGATAAGCCATATTAACATTATCTACCATTTGGTCGATTGACTTGTGATTGGATTCAGTTGTTTGTGACAAACCTGAAGACCAGATCCATTGATCCATTGTTTGTTATAAGATATGACTCTTGTCTTAAAGAGTTGTCTATATTTACAAATTGGTCTAAAAGTGTTTTATTCGTTGCTTTACTCAGAGTTTTATTTGATTTTTGAAACTTTTTTAAGACTTATCGTTGAATTGCGGACCAAATATTTGACTAAATTTTTAAATATTTGTATTAATTATTGAATATAACTATTAACTAAACATAACTGTCCTCTAAAACGCCTTTTGACGAGCAATTGCTTAACAAAACAAAAAGACAATAGCCTTACATAACTTCCTTATCCGCACCGGATATGTATAAAAAAAATATGTAACTAATTGTCCAGTGATTCGAGTGATTCTTCGATTAATTAATCCTTTATTTAACTCAAAATGTGCTCACTTTTAGTAAATGAAATCATTATTTAAAACATTATTCTAGTCTTATATAACCCTTCGGTCAGACATCAAGTTATCCACAAAGTTATTGAGAGAAGAGTTGTCTAAATATAAGTTCAGTTAAAGAGCTTTTATTGTAGTTTACTATTGACGGGAACACCGGCTGACAAACGGATCGGTAGCTTATAATTTGTTATTTAAGTTAATTATTAAGAATTCGATTGTTCTGCTGATCGGAAAACCATTGCCGCCGACATTGGATTTGTAATTACTATTGTATGGAATCGTCACAACATATCACATATCATACCTCACACTATGAATGTCGGCCCCATTTGAGAAAAGCATTTAAAGCTCAATCGACTTACCGTTAATTACAGTTAATTTCGGTATTTCTTTCAAATTATTTTTTAAATTAAGTTTTTTTTATCAGAAAAAAAATAAATATTATTTTGATTTTTATTGAGAAATATTAAATATTTACTTAAGATTTTATATTTGGCTTAAATTCTATGAATGAGTTATAATTATATTTTTATTTTAAGTTATTATAAAAACACTACAAATAACTGGATCTGAATTATTGAATAATTTATTAATTTTTTTTCAAATCATTTAAATTCTAATTTGTTTATCATTTATACAAAATTCTATATTATTTTAAAGTTTTTAAGTTTTTCTATTTAACAAACAAAACAAAATAATAATTGAAGTCTTAAAAGATATAAAAAACAAAAATATTTTTAATGAAGTTTTTTAACAAAAGAAAAAATTTTAATCATCGAAACTGAACATCAGTTGCCATCAAAAGTGTATTTTTAAAAAAATAAAAAACATTTGTTGACCAGAATATAAAAAAGTCGATTAATTTGTGACGAGTTTTCAATTTTAAAAACCAATTGAAGTTTTAATTAACGATTTTTGAGAAAAAACGGGCGTTTATTAAAAGAAAGTATTGTTTTAGTGCCAAACAATTAGTTTAAGTTATGATTTAATGAATTGATTTAATTTAATGTGTAATCAGAGCCCAAATTGATTATATTCTGGATCTGTTGTCCATTAGTTTCGATCAAATGAGTTATTAATCGAATCAACAAAAAAAAGAAAAAGATGTGAAAATAGTTTTCAATGATTTTCTGTTAATTTTGTTTCCAAAATATGGTTTATGTTTTAAAAAACTGAATTTAAAAAACAAAATAATTGTTATATAATGTGAGACAAAAGGTTTGATGTATTTTAAATGTTTTGTAAATCAAGTGTTGAAACTCCAGAATATTCTCGTATTTCTCATACTTTTATATATTATTATTACTACTATTCTATTGGATATGTTATTAAAAGTTTTTTTTATTGTAATTGGTTTGTGGTGTGAATGAAACAAATTTTTAATTAATGTTAAATTGGATTCACTATTAATTTGTATTTGAAATGAACTTTCTATTCAATTATATCGTACATTATTATCAATATATTGTGCGTCTGATTATTGTCTTCTTTACTACCATTGCTTACAATTATTGTATCACTTATTGGTGTTATTGTTGTTGTGTTTGAATGTGTGAAACATCACAACAAAGTAATTGAATTAAGACAACAAACAAAATGTGCAAAAATTGGCTATTTTTTGACATAAGCTTAATCTCATGAAAATCACATCAATTATAAGCTTTCATTTATATGAATATCTTTTGGGAATTTTCAAAATAAAGATCAATTCGTTATTTATATGAGATTTTGTAAATTTATTTCAATTTTATTAACAATTGGATTCTGAGAGTGGAAATCAACGGCCAATCACCCGGGTATTCATAGTACTGTTGGCCAGTCATGTCAACCAACCTATTCGTATCAACGATGTAGTTATTGTACAATAAGTTGGTTGACAGGGGCTGACAGCCTGTCCTGTTGTTGAAAATACCCGGCGTTTGATATATTTTCGTTTATAGGACAGCATTACCTGGACTTTGGAATCGTTATCAATGATAGAATATATTCATTAAGAATTGCGCTTTTGATTAAAAAAAGGAACTGTAGGCCAATTTGCCGCACATATGCCGACCAGTTATGCGAATGCACTGAAAATATTGATAACAACTGCGAACTGAACATTGATTTGTCGATTGACACAAAACTTGTCCTTTAGTACTGATTTGTTAATTAAAGAAATTCTTGTCGTTTACTGTTATTATACAGTGGTCGGCACTTCTATTCCCTCCTTAGATAATAATTATATTTTTAAAGGTTTTTTGATAATTTAAAGCTAAGAGATGTCACTAAATGTAAACCAAATGAAAGTCAATTGACTGTAATTTCATATAAAAAAGTTTTTTCGTGAAAACATTGTTTAAATTGAAAGTAAATTAGAGTTAATTTAATTAAAACGATTGCACTCTTAACTCCTCCTTTTGGTCACTTATCGGTAATTTGTTTAATAATTGACTAAATAGTGGACACTTTGAAGAAATGGTTAAAAGGTTTGTTAAATACATTCAAATAAAAAGTTTAACAAAAAAATAATATATTTTTTCATTTGATAACAAAAAAAAATTATGATTTCATTAGACTTCGACCAGAGATTCGGGAAATCATTTACATTCGGCTCAAGAATACGGGAAATGTGAAGAAAACAGCAAAAGAGTATAATATTGACCCGAAGACAGTCAGAGATATTCGGCAAAAGTTCGAAAAGTTCGGGACATTCAATGATTTGCCCAAAAAACCGAGGGGTCGGTGCACTGACCGTCACGAAGACCTGAGAATTTTGCGGGAAATTACAAATTCCCCGAAGAAAACTCCTCGGGATATCAAGACTGATCTCGGACTCAATTGTTCGACAGATACTATCCGACGTCGGATCAAAGAGAGGGGTCTTAAGGCATGTGTTGCCGCAGCCGTCCCTTACATCAGTAATACCAACAAAACAAAGCGTAAAAAATTGGCCGAAAAATTCATTAAATACCCGAAATGGTATTGGAAACGAGTCATCTGGTCAGACGAAAAGAAGTTCGAACTGATTAATAGCCGAAGACGAGTGATTGTCTACCGCAGAAGGGGTCAGAGATATCATATAAAGTTTGTTAAACCTACGGTAAAACACGGCGGCGGCTCTATTATGATTTGGGGCTGTTTTAGCTATTATGGCGTCGGATCTCTGCATCAAATCGATGGTAAAATGGATCAAAAAGTATACAGAGATATACTCGTAGACAATCTTCAGTATAGTTCAGACCTAATGGGTTTGGGAAACAGATTTGTTTTCCAGCAGGATCTGGACCGCAAGCATACGGCCCCAGCGGCCCGAGATTTCTTTGCGGAGAATAATGTCCAGCAATTGGAATGGAGTCCTCAAAGTCCGGACCTCAACCCTATAGAAAATCTTTGGGAAATTCTCGACCGTTCGGTTCCGGTCACTGAGAGAACAAACAAAAAGAAGTTTTTTGAAGCCCTTAAGAAGTACTGGTATTCTTTGGATCAGTCTGTGCTTCAAAAGCTGGTCGATTCGGTAAATCGACGTCTACTCGATATAATGAAGGCAAAGGGCGGGCCGACTGGCAATTAAATTATAAACAATTAAATAATTTAAGCGTTAATTAAATATTCACCCGAAGGAGGAGTTATTTATGCAATCATTGAATCTATAATATCATTAATTTTAGGCCGAATTAGTAAAATATGTTTCAATTTTTTGTTTTTAAATCAACAATAAATTTAATTTCAATAATCTATTTAATTCTTATATCAATCGATTTGTTAATTAATGAATAATTAACAAAAATTCTGTTAATTATCAAAGGAGGGAATATGAGTGCTAACCACTGTAGTAAAACCCGTTTACTATAAGTTATTACTTACTGTTCAGTAGTTATCATAAGTTTAATTGAATGCAAAATACCATATAATATATGAGAACATAATATTAAATCCGGTTATTAAATGCATAAAAGAATTTAAAGAATTTATTTCTTTAAAAAAATTTCACTAATTTTTATTTACAATTTATATTTATTT
>JAQIYF010000152.1:0-13079 GCA_034700865.1 Oribatida sp. Gr-Ori-00025
AGTCGAACCAAACATTTATATTATTGTGTATTATATTAAACACTTAATTATATATTATATTAATATATCAGTGGATCTAAAAGACTAAACAACACCACAACTAACCAGTCATTGATGTTGTCGTCAGTAATATATTCCAACCAAATAATGGATAATCTGCCACAACATCCGCCCTTAGATCCAAGGAAACAGGAGCTCCTGGAGGCCAGATTCACGGGCTCTCAAAGGGTAAGACCACCTCCCGATCCCCCCTAATATCACAACAATAATACCCATTCAAACACCTAACCCATACCCCTCTCAATGCGCAGCCATTGAAGTGCTGGTCAACTAAATCAATGGTTCCCTTAAACCGGAAAAACAATATATTATTTGATAAGAAATAAACACTCAAAATGTCCCCCAAATAGCTCTGCATTTCTCTGCATACCTGTCCTCCCGTTCCCCGTCCATACGATTTGTATTGATTTTGTATTTAATGCTTGTTTTGTTGTCTAATTTACAGATAATTTTTGGTCAATCAGTTCCTGTAATTCAGTCGAATTCAAACTCATTAACCAATCATTTGTCCGCCTCTTCGGCCTCACCGCAGATGGTGTCCATTCACGGCAACAACAGTGGCGGCAGTCAGTCATCTTCTGGACACACGCCTAACCATAACTGCGATTCTAATCTGTCGACCGCTTCGGCCGGTAGTCATAATAGCGATAAAGATATAACAGAATTAACGCCTGAGAAGGGGATTAGGAGTCAGTCCTCGTCCGGCGCCTCACAAGGACTGCAAACGCAACCAATTGATAGGAAGCGGAGAAAAAAGGAGTCCATCGGCGGTACAGATGATAGACAACAGACGAACGCTTCCAAACAGATGAGAGTAAACGAAGGAAATAAGAAAATTAACGAATATTTTAAGCACTCGAGTCCTAGTCGTTACGGCGGCACCAAATCCCCGACCGCTACACATAGTTTCTATATGTATCCCCACTCACCCGGCGGTAACTTACAGCCAATCAATACACTGGGCTCTCCGCCCACTGGCGGGCCCCTACACGCCAGCGAACTTTCATCAATGATGGCGCCGCCGGCACCACAGCGGCCACCCGTAGGAAATTCCACAAAAAACTCACAGCAAAGCTGTCAGACATCGCATTCATCCGCCATTTATCCCCAACCCTACGGTCCGCCAACAGCACAGAGTGGGCCACAGCTCACAGCGGCCACCGTATGCACCAAATCGGTACAAACGGACCTCTCATTGAAGTCATTGCGTGATATGGAAGCGAAATCGGCTCACGATTTAGAGACCAGGGATACGAAGATCGACGAACTCTGCCGGTCGGCCGACGACACTAAACGGCAACTCTCGGCCCAACAGAAGCTCATCGACAAACAGAAGGACCAGTTGACTAAATGTATTGATGTGACCAAACAGTTACTCATCGAGAAGTCCGCGATGGAGAAGAAGGCCGCGCGACAGAAGTGTATGCAAAACAGGTTGCGTTTGGGACAGTTCGTGACACAACGACAAGGTATTACAAAAAGTAATTATCGGAACAAACACTTCATTATATATTTATTTATTATTTTTTTTTTGACAATTATTTTATTTCCATTTTCCGGACCCACTCTTCCTATCATTTTTTTTCTGAGATTTTAAGAGCTCTTTAGACCAGTGATGACCGGGTATTGTCCCCGGGATTGTCCCCATTACTAGGCCATAGCTATTTGGAAGCGCTTATACACCTATTTTTTTAGTATCGATTAAACTGATGGTTACCTACTGTTTAGAAAACCCCTTTAGTATTGGTTTACTATTTGTTGCTATTTATCTCCCATTTTATCCCATAATTACTTCTATTTATAGCTAATGTTAACTCCATTTTAGGGTTTGTTATCAACTCCTCCCCCACTCCCCTCTTGTGGTCATTACTGGTCAAGACTTTTAAATCTTTTAATTTAATTATTTTTTTTATAATTATTTTTTTATAAATACTTTTTGTCCCCTTTTATTTGGTTTTGGGATGTGTTTTAATTTTGAGGCCCTTTAACCTCCATTTCCTCCCCTCCTATGGTCCCTATGCCTCATAAGAAGTTGTTGTCTTGTTCTGCACACCACACCCCCACTGATTGCCCCCCACTTTGGATTAATTGTCTGTGAGTTTGTGGGCTATTATTATTTGTTTGTCAACTCTATTGAGAATTTATTATCAATTATTTGTTTTGCATTAAAGTCCAACCAAACCCCTAATTAATTAGAAAATTAAGTCTCAGTTTAATTGCACTGAAAAAAAACTGGTTCTCAAACCCCAAAGACCAGACTTTTTTCAAAAGTATATTCAAATGATATCAAAGAGAGAGAGAGAGAAAAAAAACACATAAATCCTAAACCAAAGACTGCTTTTCTATCAACTATTCTATGATTTTTCTGAATCGAAAGTATGAAAAATTCTAATCAAAATGTCTTCTCATTTCTCCCCCGCTTTTCCACTTCCAATGCTTACTCACAAATCGCATATAAAAAACCAAAAAAAATCAAAAACCAATTAACAAAAAAAAATATTTTAAACTAACATTGAATTCGTACCAAAAAAAAATAATAAACACCCGAAACATGATTTGCTGTGCGGACACACCTACCTATGCCTATCCCCTCACTCAACAGGTGCCTCATTTGTGGAGAACTGGGTGGACGGCCACGCATTTACGGAACTGATCCGAAAACAGGAACAAATCGCTGCCGCGCGCGAAGAGATTGAACGCCAAAGAAAACTGTTGGGCAAAAAGCGGCCGTCGCTGGCGACCGGCAAGTCTAAGACCGGCAACGGGTCGGCCACAACACTGGTGTCGGCCATCACCATACCGGGCGTGGCGACGACGCTGGGCGCCAACAGTAGTTCCACATCCAGTCTGTCTAATGGGGATTTCCTAAAGCCGGAGTCACCGCTGGTTAAGGACCTGAATTGGTATGAGTACTACGAACAGGACGAGATCCTTAAGCTCCGGTCCCAAGCGCTCAAGAAGGAGGACACAGACCTACAGCTAGAGCTCGAGAAGTTGGAACGGGAGAGGAATCTACACATTAGAGAACTGAAACGGATTCATAATGAAGACCAGTCCCGCTTTAATAATCATCCGACCCTTAATGATAGATACCTTTTGTTAATATTACTCGGAAAAGGTATGTCAAATGTCCACTTATGACCGGCCATTACCAGCCATTCACTGACCACTGCAGGCGCCACACCTTCTCTTAGTTTCTCTTTAATTGATTTTTTTTACTTTAGGTTTTGTTTAGTGTTTTTAGATTTATTTTTTGAGTTCAATATTAGGTTTTCATATAAATTATTGCATTTAATGAGTGGTTTCCCATTAGACATAAAAACATTGTTAGCACTCATTAGAATCCACTGATAGTCTGATAACAAGAAAGAGAAAAAAAATTTATTGGAAAATGGCTTTCAGTTTATAGTGTAATTCAAAACACAAGTTATAGTAATTCACAAATGCATTAGAACTCTAGAAAAATAAAACATTTGTTAAGCACTGACTGCAAAACACTTATATACGGAATGAGATATAAAAATCAATTATTAATCCAATGAATAAAAACCTAAAAACAAAATATTAAATAATTATGTTTTCGGTCACCCAAAACACAGGGGGTTTTAGTGAAGTACACAAAGCATTTGACCTGAAGGAGCAACGGTACGTGGCCTGTAAGATACATCAGCTCAATAAGGACTGGAAGGACGACAAAAAGGCCAATTATATAAAGCACGCGCTCCGGGAGTACAATATACACAAACAGTTAGACCATCCGCGAGTGGTCCGGCTCTACGACGTGTTTGAGATCGACGCCAACTCCTTCTGCACTGTTCTCGAGTACTGTGATGGACACGACCTTGACTTCTACCTGAAACAGCATAAGTCTATACCGGAACGGGAGGCCAGGAGTATAATCATGCAAGTGGTCCACGCACTCAAATATCTCAATGAAATTAAGCCTCCGATTATCCACTATGACCTCAAACCGGGTAATTCTTGAGACATTTTTTTTGCATATAATTCCCGTTTTATTCTGTTTTTATGCCATTTCTTGTCTACTGTTTGAAGGGTTGAGTCTTTTTGATGGGTTTAAACCTATTTTCATATTTTTGTTTCCCTTTTTAGCAACTCTTTGATCACTATTTACCCCTAAATATATGTATTTTTTTGTCATTTCTATGGGAATATTGACTGTTTGTCGCCTTTTTTTGTGCACACTTTGGTTGTGTTTACCTTTAGATATACTTTGTTTTGTATCTATTTTTTGGGTATTTGTCTACTCTCTTGGCTCTCCCTCTTATTTATCAGTTTTATTTCGAAATTCTGGTCGTTTTTAGATTCGATAAAAAAAAATTTCAACAATATTTGAATAAATTATTGGAGTGTTTGTGAAGAAAACTGTGTTTTTATTACTTTTTTTTTTCTTTCAATGACTTGAAATTGAATTGAAATTTTATTTTCAATTTATTATTGATTTTTTTTAAAGTTTAATAATAGATGTTTTGTCACTACTTTTCCGGACATTTTTCTATTGATTTCACTCTTTTTTATGATAAAAAGTAAAATTTAAATCAATTTTTTGACTAATTTTTTTGTATTTATTTTTTTTAGGAAATATATTGTTAGGTTCGGGAACTGTTTCCGGAGAAATAAAGATAACAGACTTCGGGTTAAGTAAAATAATGGACGACGAGAACTACTCGCCCGACCACGGTATGGACCTGACCTCACAGGGCGCCGGCACCTACTGGTACTTACCTCCAGAGTGTTTTGTTGTCGGCAAAAATCCACCAAAAATTTCATCTAAAGTTGACGTAAGATCTGAATTAATTTTTTTTACCGAACTTTTACTCTATGTATGGGTGCCCTCAGCCGTACCCATCTTTCCCTCAAACCCCTTTCCTTCCAAACCCTTTAGCGCTGTACTGAACAGTATTTTATGTCTTGTATACGAATATAATTTTTAAATGAATTTATATTTTTTTAGCAAAAATTATTTCAGACAACAGTCCCTCTACTCTATCCCCTGAATTCCCCGACACATCATATCTAATGTTTTTGTATAGGATTTATAGATAATTGTTATCAAAAAAAAGTTTATTCAATATTTTGATTGCCTTAACCTTAAAATAAAACAGTATTTTAGCGATAATTTTGCTGAAAGTTTTAGACCATTTTCTTTCTCTTTAGTTATTTAGTATTGAATTTCACTTTTTTTTCTATGAATGAAAAATCCCTTTCCATTGATGTGATTGAATGTCTAAAAAAATAATTTATTTTTCGCCTAAACTCTGGAAATTGAATCCACTCTTGACATCAAATTCAAACGTTTTTCACTACCAAACGAGTCATTCATTTATTTATTGATTTTCTCTTCTATTTTCTTATCCGGTGCACAGGTATGGAGTGTAGGTGTGATCTTCTATCAGTGTCTTTATGGCAAAAAAGTAAGTTTTTGTCCCAAAAAATGTTCTGAAAATCATTCGACCGAAGAGTTCATTGATTTTCGTGACATTTAATTGCTTTCAATAATCAATTGGATATTAATTTTTAATTTGTTTGGACAGCCGTTTGGACACAACCAATCACAGGCCACTATATTAGAGGAAAATACTATTTTAAAAGCAACTGAAGTCGAGTTCGCCGCTAAGCCTACAGTCAGTCCCGAAGCTAAGGTCCGAAATGTTTATCCGTTTTTTTGTTGTCTTATTTATGAATTTAAATCAACTCTTGGTTTGATTCTTATCATTAGTTTTGTTTTGATTTGTGACCTATTTTTGTCAGAAATTAGCGCTAATTTCAGGGAATATTTTAATTATTTTTTTTGTTTGATTTGACATTTTTTTTAAATCAAAGATAATATTATTTGTTTTTATAGTTTATTAGTTTTGTTGATTTTTTTGCCTTTATTTGCCTCAAAACCAAGAGTTGATTAAATCGGAAGTGTTTTACAGATTTGTTGTTTTGTTTAAACTTTTAATTTATTTATTAATTAATTTAATTATTGTATTGAAACAGCAATTTATTCGTCGGTGTCTTCAATACCGAAAAGAGGATCGAATAGATGTGATCGCAATGTCGAGCGACGAATATCTGAGGCCAAACACAAAGGGTGGACGAGGAGGTGCCGGCACCTCATCCGACAAAGGCTTATGAGACCCAACAAACCCATCACTCGGGGACTTATCATCAAAAAAACCTTTGCGAACCACCGCAACAGTTCGTCAACTAATGTGAAAAAACAATATACAAAACAACAAAACTATTTGAAAACAAACAAAACAATTATCAAAAAACCAAACAGTGATTTAGAACTTAAAGGACTACTACTTCCGGAGGTGTGATATAACCCAAAAACACCTAAAAAATTATTGTTCAAACGATGAGGTGATCTGTGTTTTTGTTGACCACTACAAAGAAGTTCTCTCTTTTCGGTGGCCATTGAGAGGCCATCCGAAAAACAAAACTGTTTTTTCCTAATTATTATTATTATTATTATATTTAAATTAAACGACAATTCGCGACAAAGACTACCAAAAGGAGAAATTCGGGGCATTTTTTTTGCTCTAAATTTTTTTTTGTTTTGTTTTTTATTAATTAATTAATAATAACACCGAAACACATCCGTCGGCCCGACATCTCTTCACTGTTAAACAGTGGACACCCGGCCGGCCCTCTGTCTCGGTATCGCGCGCATCGATTCGGGTGTTTTTCCGGACCACCCGTTCCTCTCATTTGGAGTTATTTTTGTGACAAATTGTAGAATACATTTCAATTCGTGGAAAAACCAGACCTCCCTTTAAGTTATTATTAATTGGATTTCCATTTTAGTTATCAATTGTTTTTTGTCATCTGTTATGAGAACCAGAAGAAGAAGTGAAGTGACGGGAAGTGAAGACAACTTTTTCTGTGAACAAAATTTTTTTTTCATCAAATTATTTCGCGATTTATTTGGATTTTTTCCCCCAATTTTGAAGTTTTTATTTAAAATTCAATATTTTTGTGCAAAAGAAGAATTTTTTTTATTTAATTTTTGTTTTTGTGAACATCGAAACGGATTTGTGACAAAAAATATATGCATTTCACTGAAGAATACAAGTATTTCATTGGCTTTTAAAATCACATATAAATCGGATAAATGTGTTAATCGTTTTGGAAAACCATCTGTTAATTCAAAATCAGACAAAAATTTGATTTCCTATTAATGAGAGAAAAAAAGTTTTTTAAATTTATATAAATATTTTGCTTATAAATCAATCCAATGTTTAGTAACTCTTATTTATTTAGAAATCCTTTAAAAATAATATAAAAATCGATATATATTTTTCTCGTTTTATTTTGTGTTCGTTTTGGACATCACTTCTCACTCTCATTGAAGTTTCCGATGTTTTTCACCAGAATTTTGGATTTAGTTTTAAAGACTATTTTTGAAAAAATCAATTGATTTCACGAAAAAAGAAAAAATGTTTTCCAAACGATGGATAAAATAACAAATTATTGAAGAAAAGGAGTATTTCTACCGAAAAAAGCCATAAAACGATTCGGATTATTGTGGGGCAAAAAAATTTAATTATTAATCGCGTTATGAATACAACAAAAATTATAATAGTTTTCAAAATTAAATATCAAATGAATTCCTAATTAAAACAAAATTATTATTAATAAAAAGAAGAGAAAAAAACGGATAAACTTTTCATTTATTACAAGAAAAAGTACGAAAACATCAAAACTTTTTCGTATTAATGAAAAAATAATAATAATTAATATTTCAAACAAATAGGAAAAACGAAATGAATTTATTAATTATTATTATTATTAATTAATTAATATTATTATTAATCGTCGCTGAGATCATCCTTTTTGGGGACAAAAAAAATACTACAAATTAAATAAAAAAACAAAACAAAAAAACATTTTCGACAAAAAAAGACTAAACTTTTTATTTAATTTCAATTAGTGTAAGAAATTATAACAAATTTTTTTTGCAAAAAACGAAAAACTTTTTTCCAATTTATTAAAAAATTGAATAATAAGTTAAAAAAAAGAAAATAAAGTTTTTTTTCGCTATTCTATCAACGATTTGGATGTCATTTATCGCCAAATTGACAGAAAATTTCAGTTTTTCGCCAAAATTGTTGTCTTTTTTTTGCTCTTCAAATGTTTCCGTTTTTTCGACCGATTTCTGCATCGATTTCTTCATTCGGTTCTCGTTTTCATTGGATATTAAAACAAAATATCAATTATTTTGCTAATGATTTGCACGAAAAACGAAATCATTTTTTTTGGTTCTGTTTTTTATTTTCTAATGAATTGAAATGTTTTTCTATTTATCTGTCATTTAATTAAACTAAAAATCTATAGATTTTTTCCAACTTTTTAATTAAATTGTGAAAAATGAATGACAAAAATAGACGAAAAATAAATTTTAATTTATTTATATAAGAAATCAATTGAAAAAAAATAATTTCACTTCTATTGCAAAGAAAAAAACTGTTTTTCTTATCAATTGACAGCAAAAATCATTTTAAAAAGTGTTAAAAATTTTTATTATAAGAGCTGTTCATTAGATAATTGTTAGGTCTGTTGGGAAGGGCTGTTAGACATTGAACTAAAAGTACTTTTTGCTGAAAATAAGAGAAATATTATCATTATTTTGATGTTTAAAACCTTAGAACTAATCCTAATTTACAATCCATTTGACGTCTGCTTTCAATTCAATTCGCTTATCAAAAACTACTGTACTTTCAGTGAAAATAATTGTTTTACAGAACTATTCCCTAACAATGATTATGGAATCGACTAATACCCAGAGCACTAACGATAACTACAACTGTCCTGTCTATAGGAAACCTATTACAAGAATAATATACTTAAGAATAGAATATTCTATCGAATGCCAGAATAAGTTGTATTTTTAGTGCCAATCGATTGAATGCCTCACAAAATGTTTGTCTGTTATTGAATAGGAAGACATTGAATATATGGAAAACTATATAATCTGTGATACATATGCCTTAAAGTGTTGAAAATGAGGGTTAAAATGATGGCCAAAAAACTACTGGCTTTCAGATTATTGACTGAATTCCTTGTATACAAGTTGTATATATCGGACATCTATTAGGAGATGACATAAATAAAAATCATTCCCTTCACTAATGAGCGCCTCATATACTAAACCACTTCTATATAAATGCGAATCAATTCCTCTAATATTAACTCATTTTTATCCAAAATATTCTGTTAATTATAATTAGTATTTAATTACAATGAAAATCAATTTTTGGAAATTATTTTTATTTTATATAAATATTTTTATTCACAATTCATATAGAATTCTATAATTATTCCATAGCTTAGCAATGAATTCACAAATATTTATCGCGAAGTAAATGAATTGAAAATACATTTAGATTTTCTTGAATTTCATTCTTCACTTAGAATTTAGTTGTTTATAACGAAATTTTTTATATAAAAGAGATTTATTATAATTATATTTTCATATTCTTATCAATTTTTTTAATGTCATAAAAAAATTACACAAATAATGAGAATAATATTGTTATTAATTTAGCAGAATTTCAATTTAGTTAAACATTAATCCGGATAACAATAGCAGCTATACAGCTGCTGTAAAATTTCAATAATAAAAAGCAACTGGTACTATTCTTTAGATAATTAGGTCATCTGACTATTGATGTAATATGATCCAAAAAAGGACCTTGCACATTTTATCAAAGAGAAACAGATTCTATTGCACCTTTGCTATGTACCAAATTTCACATTGATTAAATTATTAAAAATCTTTAACCAATAATAATTGAAATGAAAAACAATAATATTGTTTGCTTAGCACCTGCTATGCCCAAGGGGTGGGTGCCATAAAAATTTATTAAAATTTAACAAGTTGCAATAAATGAGGATTTTAGATGATTTGAAGCGTGATTGTTCCAGATAATTACTTTAATTACTATATTTATTATATTATATTTATAATTATTATTTGATGTATACCCTGGTCTTTATTGAGATGAAATGTGTGGCGACCCCTCTATTTGACACACTTTTTAATTCCCATTGATATCAATCTAGAATTGAAATAAGAATTTCTACGAATTGAGAGCTCGTCTATAGTTATCGATAAAAAACTAAACTCTTGTCTCGAAAATCCGGATTCACTTCTATTTAACAGAAAAACAAATATATTTTTGTCATTAAATTAAGAGAAAAATAATAAATTATTTTCAGAAGTGAAAAATAACGACTAAAATAGCATTAAAAATGAAATTAATATTTGTCTTAGTTTTAGTGGTGCTGTCCATCAGCTCCTGTATTAACGCCTGTTTAGAGGACACGGAATGCGAATCTAACCAATGCTGTGCTTATGCACCGACCGGTCACCGACACTGTGTTAACTACCTGACCGAACACGAGACCTGTGTCTTCCATTACAAGACTGTGGTATATCTTATAAATCTTTAATTAAACGGAATGTTTGCTAATTTTGATTATGTTTTTGGGACAGACATGTGGTTGCGCTCAGGGCCTCAAATGTGTTCACGAGAGGGACACCGGATTCTGTCAAAAAGAAGAATAAAGAATATTCTTATCAATAATATTGTATTTTCTTATTAAAAGTCAAATAAAATTTTTATTTTGCTATTAATGTAAATAATTTTTCATTTTATTGGGAATTTATTTCTTAATTAAAATTTATTGCATTTTTAAAATTTAATTTTGTTAAGAATTTAGTTATACATTAAATTAATTAAATTAAATAAATTAAATTAAATTGTCATTTAATTTATAAAATTATGCATTTCCTGAGCTGATGGCCGGTCAATACCCGAAATGTAGTTGTTTTTCCGCTGCCGTTAATACCCAATAAACCGAAACATTCCTCTCTATTCACACTAAATATCATCTCATTTGGGATTTTAGTCTTATTTTTGAATTCTTTTGTCAATCCATTCACCAAAAGAGTAACGGAATTAAAGTTTTCATTTCTAATCATTTTCATGACATTTTCTGACTCTTCTCTCACTTCTTGTGGTTCATTGTCTTGAAGTTCAATATTATCTTCACTTTTATTTCTAAGCATTCCTTTCAACCAATTCATTACAATCTTAAATACATTCAAATCTATGGCCAATATTATTATAAAATATATAATTCCATAGATTATGAAATGTATATAAAAAGAGGACATAACGGAGAAGGGATTAAACCATTTAAAGCAATAATTTTTAGGGAATGGATAACCAAATGTCCTAAACCCAGGGTAGAGAACAGTTATGTTTAAATCATAATCTTTATAACGTTTATTGCAATTATTGGCACAAAATTCTAATGAATCCGATCTAATATTATACATAAGACATACGGAATTGTGTCCCAGAGTGTTATGAATTCCTATCATAGCATTGATGAACAAAATAATAGGACATAACAGGACTGATAGCTCTAAATATAATGTTTTCATAAAACAATATTCTCTACATATGTTATAATTATTGTCATATTCATAGGTAACCCAGGTATTAATCATTGAAATAATTGGAAACATAATTAAGTTATAAAGTGTTATGAATGTGAAGACAGTGGAGGATTTGGAGAACAGGAAAGACACGAAATAAGTGAATGGAATGAATGCAAAGCCGTATAAAACAAATGTTAAATATTTAGATAGAAATGAATATTGACTTCCAATGAAGTATTCGTTTGAATCAAAAAATTGATAAACAGTTGTGTAAAGCAGTGAACAAATGGAGTGAACGATGAAATCAAAGATAAAGTTTGCGAACCAATAGACACAGGGATTGAGTCCAGACATGAATTGAATTAATTTGAATTTAGTTCGTCTCTCATTCACCGGTAATATCACATAAGAGGCAAAAGTGAAGGTAAAGCCAAATAGGAATAGGACTAACATATAGGCTATTATGTCCTGGAAGTCAATGTATGAAACCTTTTGCGATAAATCACTTCGACTCCATGTGTCGTATAAAAGAGGACTATTAGTGACAGTTATCTCATAATTGTTGTCTTCAGTCAATTGTCTTAACAGAGAATTTGTCACTAAATTCAATGATATTGGAAGTGAATGATAGGCAACAAAGTTATGCCAAACAGTGATCACAAGTCTATCATTCGTTTGATTAGTTGTTAATCCGTATAATAAGTGTTGAAAATAATCAAATAAATTGTTTTCAGAATACTTTAGAAGTGATTCCTCGATATTCTTGTCTTTAATAAACACTTCTTTTATATCGTTTTTGTCAATAGTTTGTGAATACCTTTTGTATAGATTTTTGTCATTTGTATTAATAAATGCTTTCAAACCCTTTCCATAAACAGATTTACTTTTCAATGGCAATGGTTTTCTTGAGTTATAGTTATAATCGATGACTAAGTTATGAAAATCTGGAGCCAAACAAATGGCAATTATAGAGAAAATGGGAATCAATATAATTGTCAGCAAAAGTATGTAATGTTTTGTCATATAATTGAATCGCTTTATAATTATTCCTATTGTTTGCCATAGAATTAGATTTAAATAATTCTTTTCATTGGATTCATTCAAGTCATTCATTAGGTTATTATCGCTGCCATTGATATGATTGCCATTAATTGCATTCATAGTATTGTCACCACTTTTGAGAACAATCTTCGCATACGAGTCCTCGAGTGTTGTCATTGCAAGCGATAAGTCATTTACGGCTAAATTCTCATTGGATTGCAATTCATCGAACATTTCGGGAAACTTATGGCTGTCTTCGAAGCCCAGTTCGAACTCCAGTTCCTCGTCGTCTCTCAGATCTGTTTTCTTGAAATTCTTTATTTTCGCGTATTTTGTGACAATTTTCTTAATTTGGTCTTCAGTTCTGAATTCACTGTTTTTAACAATTCTTAACTGATATCCAGAATTGAACTCCTTTTTCATCTGAAGTGTTGTCCCTTTGAAACAAACCCTTCCGTTGGCTATAATGTAGATCTGATCCGACAAAAGGTTCGCTTCTTCTAAATGATGTGAAGAA